>JAOEHY010033771.1:0-14363 GCA_025447955.1 Psilopsiagon aurifrons
CCCCAACACTAAAACATGAGTTGAGCGACAGAAGTTCAATATGGACTCCAGGATCTTAAAAGGGTCTGATCTGTGGGTGTCTTAAGGCACAGCAAAAGTACCTTCACTGCTGAGCATGTTTAGTCCTTGGGAACTAGAGATTTTCTGCTATTGTAAATAAGAAAACCTTGTCTGAAGTGTTCCAGGAACATGCCAGCACTCTTCTAATACACAGTCCATCAGAGATTTATAGTATTTGAGCAATAAAATACATTCTCTTTAAAGTAAGAGATCAAGTCACGGAAGTCTGGATACTGCAAAAGCAAAATTCTTTCCACATTGGAGAATGAAGGCAACTCCACTTCTTAACATGTGCCACTAAACAATCTAATGATCAGTTAAATCTCTAAAAACTAAAAGCATCCAGCTCTTTGCCACTCTCTTTGTCACTTTATAAACATGGAAGTAGACACATGATTTGGTAGTAGACTTTTTCCAAGCGCAGAATAGTAGAAAAAGTGGAAAAAAAGGATACATCTTGCTGCTGTACTACTGGAAGAACAGGAAAAGGTTGGTGTTTTTCTTACCCTGTTGAAAGTTTGCAGTTATTTATAGCCATTTAAGTATCATTTAGGGTTTTTTTTTAGTCTGATAACGATGCTAAATTAATAAGGTAATCTGAAAGTTCTCTATCCAAAAGACTGGCTTGACCTCAATGTCTACATACCAGAAGCTTCACACGCCATGCATTTGCAGGGGAGTTAATGAGCACAGGTCTTGGCTTCTGCAAGTGACCAATATCAGACTCTCTTCTTGCTCCTAGTGGCATCCAGAGCCACTGCCCACAATTGTTTTGAAATTGCTTCTGAACTGTCTGATCCTGAGGCACTTGGACTAGTACCCATCTTTGTAAAAGGAGGGGTGAAGTAGCAGGTAGCAGGTGTACTCCTTTCTTACAGCTTCTTGGCAGTTTTACTGGGGATAACTTGGAGCTGTTTGTTGAAGTCAGTCCTAAAAAGTCTTCCAACTGAGAACTTTCAGTCTTCAGGAAACACCTTTGCAGACAAAGTGTTTACGTATAGACCTATCCAGCACTCCTGTCACTAGAAGCAATGAACAACCCCACATAGAAGATACTGGAATTCAGTTTCGATAACAAGTGAATTAGTAATTCCTTATATGCTGAAAGTATGCATCAAAGGAAGAGAAAACTAGAAAAATACAGTGGTTGAGTGATCTTAAACATGTTAATAGTTTGTAAATCATAAGATTTCTCCATTAACCTGGGCTGGCATAATGTTGAAAAGACAAGGGTATTTCTGACATGCCGTTGAGAAGCCTCCTGCTGTATGGGAGTAACAAGAAAACTGGCAACATATTAGGAGGACAGTTATTCTAAATTATGAGGTTAGCAGCTAACATTAGAGACTGAAAGAGCCTAACTAAACTATAAGACTATGTTTCCTCTACATTAGTTGCATAGTTGGCACTTAGTACAAGTTCATTGCCATTTTAATTTACTATTAATGCTATGCGAAATAAAACCCAGACTCAAAAACGCTGAAATACAGTAATTTTAGCTAGCTCAATACTGTATTTACAAGTAAGATCCAAAAGAAACACAATACAGCTCAAGCATGGCATGTAATGAAGGGGCAGGAAGCTGCCACATCCATCTTCTTCAACTATAAAAGCAAAGCTGCTTTTTGCCAGAAATTACAGTACAGTGCATAATTACTGAATAATATGGAAAGAATACCTTCTTACCCCAGTGTGGACCCGAAAATAATGTTCTTAGTTATTCAACCATAAGATAACTCAGTGCTAAGTGTACACAGTTTTCCATTTCTATATATATGCAGAGGAGCTTATTAGCTAAAAGCACAGCAAAGAAAGAGGTAGTTGGACAGTTTACATTTCATGTTCCACCCAGCATCCAACACACAGGCACCTCTGGTATTGTTAATTAAATCAGATGCCTTATTTATAATAGCTAAACCAAATATAGCTTAATCCACCTTATGAGCTGGTGGACTGCACTATTGCAACTGAACTAACCTCCAAAGAGATCCACTTCAGCAGTGGCAGCAGTAATAGTTGTAGTTGTAGCAGCAGCAGCTGAAGTAGTTGTAGTATCAGTAGTTGCAGCAGTAGTTGCAGTAGGCTCTGGGGCAAATGGATCTGAAATCTGTGGCTCAGAGGTAACACCGGAAAGTGCAGCCAGATTATCTATATGTAATCATATAATGAAGATCAAACAGGAAAAGTAAGGGGAAGAGGGAAAGAAAACAGTTACTCAACTCCAGAAAGCTGGAGCTTTTTATAAGGAGTCTTAACATCCAGAAGTGTTAGAAATCAAAAATATTACTCACCCTCTCCCAAGAGGTCTAGTAATTGTCCATTAAAATGCAGCAGAACAAAGAAACAGACCAATTAGAACTGCCAGATTGAAGATGTTCATTAGCCATATGCTCATGCTCTAAATGACGTGTCTAGGTTCAACACAATTTAAGCACCTGATTTTCCAACATTCAAGAGGTTACTGTTACATGACAAGGCTCATTTTATTTAATAGCTCTATTCAAAACAGAACCAGTATATATGTCTCACACATTTGATAAGTTCCTTAATATCTAATCAGCAAGTTTTCGAACACTGGTAGTATTTATCACTTCTGTTTTATGCAGCTCATTTTCTTCTCTTAAACTAACAGAATCAAGTAGTGGCCTCTAAAGGCTGACAAGAAGGTCTCCTACCTTTCACTACCCCAAGGTAAAGCAAAAGACCACTTCTTAGAAGCTCAGATCACCACAATACTAGTTCTGTCTTGCATTTAGCTTAGCAGTGTGAGAGTAAGACCAGGAGTAGGTAGTCTTGTCTGAAGTTCCTGAACAGCTAGCATCCTCCAAGAACACTGAAAAAAATTTAAATGCAAGTTCCTGGGCCTAAGAGCACACAGATTCAAGACTTCCACCAAGTAAAAGTGTACATGGGAGGATCGAGCCCAAATGAACTCCAGTGCTCATGTATAAATACAGTAACCAGGCAAAGTTGAAGTTTATTTAAATCCATGAGCTATGAGCAGAACATACTCCGATACCAAAGAGAATCTCAAGATATTCTGCTTCGTTGCAAGTATTTTCTAGACCAAAGTAGACAGAAAGCAGTCAAAATCAACATTATAGACATTAAAACTAGACAGAATTCAGCTTACTGTTCTGCCATACTGAGGTGCTGTGATCTACTTATAAGCACTAGAACCCTTCACAAAAGTGGCTCTAAAGCCAAGGTACATTAGCAGACAGCAGCTTGCAAATACAGTCTTGAGTTACTTTAGGATGCAATACATGGCATCCCTACTGCCCCAAGTACATTCTGAGAGGCAGACAGGCTGAGTCTTGTACTTGAGACAACTGTTTAGCGAAAAAAAAGGAAGACAAAAAGAATTAGGAGGGCAGCTCCTCTTTTACTACATTTGTAATGAAGCAAGCATACTATGCAGGACAGACCACCTCTGATAACACTGGCTATGAGGAGTATGAAAGATAAGCAGGCCGGTTCTGTTCCAACTTTGATTTCTTAGTCAACTATTTCTGGGAGTCAATGAAGCAACTTTAATGACAAACTTTCTTACAATTTGATGTCCTCTGACACCAGTCAGATTAAGCTCAGAGGAAGCTTTTCCTACATAAAAAAACAACTTCAAGCTATAAAACCTTGTGAAACCAACCAGTTTGGCCTATTACATTCTTATACTGCAGTTAGAATAGCCTGGCTCAGCAACTACCTATTTACCAGCCAGTAGCTCAGTGCTGCTCCTAGATTCATCATACATGTGACAGGGTCATAGGTTCATCTGATCCACACTGAGCAGCAAGCACAGAGTCCAGATGGTTTACTATGGGTCTGTATGTATGCAGCAAAATGATTTGAGCAAGCACAGCTCAATCTTCACAAGTTTTTATTTTACAACATATGTTAACAAGACACTGAGAAACCACATGTAGGTATTTTTGTTATTGGCTCCTTGAGAGAGCTGTACTCGAGACTGACTGCACAAGAAGCTGAGGTAAGTCAAAATAGCACTCTGAAAGAGCATAGTAGTATATTAAAAATGCAGCACCCTAGTATCTCATTACTGCACACCAGGTGGACACCTCACAGCTAGGCTTGAAATAAGCAACTCCTGGCAAACTTTTACTTTTTATTAGCTTATTCCTTTTGTTAGCCAGTTATGTCACAGATCACAACACAGTGAGAAATCATGATTATGCAGCATGGCAGTATACACTTACTGTTACGATGGGAAGGATTAAAACCAATGCTTTATTGCATAGTAATATTAAAGTAGCAATATTAATAGCAAATTCATGTTCTAAAGCAGAGTGCAAGGTAATTCAGAGCAGAAATTCAAGTCAATTTGCTTTTTCATCTGAGAGTCAGACCTTGTGATGATGCAGAATGTGACCTACTGGTTTTTCTTTAATACTACAGTCTAGTTTGCCTGCCAAATGCCAATCTATTCACCTTATGATATGCTGCAGGAGACTTACTACCCTGCCTTGCTCATCTCCAGTTCACAGAAAAGGGTACATTTTCACAGGTTACAGATCATTTGCCAAATACCTTATGCTGTATTTGGAAATACACTACCTATACAGCAAAATATAGCTATAGTGTACTGTATATACCACTAATTATACAGTGTGCTACATGGAACATACAGCACTGCCAGATTACATCGAATCTACACTGCCAGTGAGACTGAGAAAGCAAGACTGTTGGTGATATATGTTCCTCAGGTTTATGCGACATTTAAAGTGCTGGCTTGATGCTGCATCTAGAAGTATTTGATCCTCACATTTTCCTGCCTATTCTGAACTGCAGCAATTCTCCCAGCTTCCTCCCCCTGCTACTGCTTTCTCCCAAGTTCCCATGTTAAGTTGCTGAGGGCTGGGAGAGTTTAGCAGATAAGAAGCTGAAGCAACATGGAGGCACTGTTACATGTCCTCCCAAAAGCTCTGGGTGGAAAGAAGGTCATCTTATCCAGTCTCCTGTTCAGAACATTAAGCCAAATACCAGCTCAGGGTAGTCATGGCTTCATCTAGTCAGGCCTTGAAAAATATCCAGGAATGAAGTTCAATAGCTCACATCAAAATTCTGCTCCAGTACTGCATTTACCCTCCAAGTGAAATCATGTTTGCTCCATGTCCCATCAGCCTTTTAAGTTGCAATTGGGTGTTATTACCCTTCATTATAATCAACTATCTTTTTCAAGAAAACTTTGGCTCTGTTCTGCAACTCCCTTTCAAATAGTTGTAAGGCCACTATTAAGATTCCCCTTTACCTTCCTGTTTGCCAGATGACAGAGGCTCAACTCCCTCAGTCTCTTTCCACAGTGATGCGCTATAAATGCCTGAAGTCCTGGTAGCTGTCTGCCAATCCCCTCTCCCCTACATCAGAACTGGACGCAGTACTCCAGATGTGGCCCCACCTGCACTAACTAGAAGATCCTGTAGTACATATAAGACTGCACAATTTTAATGATTACCTGCAGGTTTAGCTGAAATAAGTAAATAAATTAAAAAAAAAAAACCCAAACACAAAAAAAACCCCAAAAAACCAAACCAAAACAAAAACAACCAAAAAAAAAAATCCAAAATAAAACAAAAAAACCCCAACCAACCAAACAAAAAAACCCCACAAAACCAAAACCACCACAAACCCAAAACCCAATTCTTAGCACAAGCTCAAAGGTTTTCTCGTTACCAGATGAAATATTAATGGAAATTTCAGTATTTTCACACCAAAGCCATTCCAGCTCTCACCTTATGCATGTCTGACATGGTGCTTGGGTGCTTGGCAGTAATTCAAAAGAGGTTTTTTTTTTTATAAGAGACAAAAAACCCTAGCAAGAGTCCAGTGCAGAAACAGGTCATCATACCTGGACTCCTGCCAGCAGTAAAGCAGACAAACTTGAAGCTATTTTACCAAAATGCTACTCTGAAAGGCAAGACTGAAGTGTACTTGATGAGGTTAACAATAACCCTGGTCAAAGGCAAGAAGTTAGCTGTCCTTTTCTGCTGTAGAAAAAAAGGACTTTAAGTCAACTTTAAATAAAACCACCCAAGTTCCAATCTAAGGTGCTTTGTCTGAAAGAGCAAAGCAAAAAAACCCAAATGAGTCATCTTTCAACTGCAATACAAATCAATATTTTACAACATTAATGGCAATTTACTCTGCATGAATGAGCAACTGCTTAAAAAAAAGTAAGCTGAGAGGCCTGAGTATTTTTTGAACATCTCGAAAGCTTGTGTTCCAACACTCGGAAATGACAAAGCAAAACAAACAGGATGCAATAAAAAATAGCAGAATAACAAGTCCCAGGCATCCTAGAAGAGATGACTTTGGTCTTGCTTTCTAGGTAGGATTACATTTCAGTAAATAAAATCAACACTGCTGAAAAAAACCACTCAGTTCAACAGACAAAATTGGAATATGCAAAATGTTCTACATGGCAGCCATAGCTATAGTCTCATAATAAAGTGGCTGAGATACAGCATCATCTTTAATGAACTAAAGCTAAGAACAGAAACAGGGAATGCAGAAGACATCAGTAACCAGTATTAACACTCACAGCAGAGCCAGCATGACTCAGTGTAGCACTCCTGCTGTGAGAGGGCTGATGAGTTCTTCAAACTGCCACACAGGATCTCTTAAGATTATACCATATTGTGGCTACAACTATGTAAGTTAAATCACATTTACTGGCCTAATTACTTGTCTTCAGAGGACAGGAATGAACATTGCCTACATTTATTGCAGTCCTCTACATATCACCAGCTGCTAGTGCTGCTTGCAACAAGCAGCTCAGTTCATCGCAGAGCACATATTTCAGACAGCTGGTTAGGTATTCATATTTGAAAGCAGTTAGCCCTCTACTTCTAGTTTCATATTATTATTCTATGCAGACAAGGAAGGTTTTAAGAAAATATATTAAGGGCTGTCAGAGGTCATCACACTTGCAGCAGAACTAATTTACCACCATTGGCTCTACACAAATTTTTGTTTTAAAAGATATTTTGATCCTCCCCTACTGACCTGTGGGGTTTGCTTTATGAACTGAAGTGTTGATTTCTGTGCTCATCTTGCCAATAAGCATATGAGCAGTTCTAGTTCTTCTGTTTTAAAGTGCCTACCCTACTTGTTCACCTTCAGACATCCCCCCTTCCTGCTCACTTTTAGACACATAATCCTGACTCCCCCCACCTTTGCAGTCAGGCCCTTGTAAGCAGCTTATACTATTATGCATATCCCTGGAAAAAGGAGTAGCCTTGTGCTGCAAAGAAATGCCTGACCATCAGGTCAGCAGAAGCCTGGGGGTGAGCTGGGAACATCTTGTGCTAGCAGCGAAAGAACCAGGTTTCAGTTCAGCCAGACAAGAAGACGGAGACTGCAAGAAGAGATGCTGACAGTGAGGTTTCTCTACCTCCCCATGAAGTGGCTCCAGCAGGGGCTGCTGGAGCTGCCTGCCCAGTACCGGCAAAATCTGGCTGAAGATCAAGAAGATCACTGGATGGTTTGGAAGAGCTGCCAAGGAAAGGAAGAGAGATTAAATATCGGAGGAATTTGTTGATTTTAATCATTATTTTTTTTTTTTAAATGACTGGATTGTAGGAATTACCCTCAACTTGGATAACAGATGAAACCATTGAGAGATTTGGGTTTTTTTCAGGCCTCAAGATTAGAGCAGTGGCCATAAACACCTCTACTGCAGTAAGCACCAAAAATACATTACATCCCAGGATGGGACCTTAACTTACTTCCATTACTTGGTGACATTGTAACAGATCTATGAGACTTTTACAACCCTAAAAATACAAAAAAAAACAAACAAAAAAATCTCAAACCCCAAACCCAAAATCCCAGCTGGTCCCAAGGACCAGAATAAATAACTGCTGCAGCTGAAATTAGTTCTCTTCTACTACAATATTTCATTGTGCCATGTCAGAAAGCAAGAAACCTGCATTTCTAGGCAATAAATAGGCATTAGGTAGAAAGAGTTGATAAGACTTCTGTAAGTTAAGCCAGCGACATATTTGCTTAGGAAACAATGTCTTGTTCATTTAGAACATTTAAATAAACAATAGAAGCTCTTTCTTCAGTGAGTTACTTCACCTGACATTTAACTTAAACTCCATGTCTACAGACTTTTGGTTCAAGAACAGAGCTTTTACATCTCTAGAGTTCTTTTATTTCTGCTCATTACAATAAGCAACAGCAGTTTGTTCTGCTTTTGACTTATTAACTCAGATACGCTTTCTAACTTACCTGACTGGAGCAGATGTAGATGAAGTTGCAAAAAGATCAACTGGAGGAGATGTATCAATAGTTTTTGCTGGAGTAGAACTAGGAGATGTAACAGTCGTGGCTGGAGAAGACTGGAGAAATATTTTAAATATACATTCAATATACCAGCATTTTCCCCCAAACAACTTGTGTACAGATTCACATTCTTCTGAAATTTAAATCCTTATGAAAGTATGAATTCTGAAAGCATGAAAATATGAAAAAAAATCCAATTTTGACATCAGGTCTTTGTATTACAAGCTGTTTCCTCATTTGAAAGAATTTAAGGAAGACTGAGCCAAGTTTTCAAATGGTAGAGGAGTCAAGAAACTCCAAGGTGACCCCAGCTAGCAACACCTGGCTCAAGACGAAAAGCCTGTTGCATGCATTCAGAGCCCTGCAGACACCAGCAGCCAGTCTCATATGAGCTTGAGTCCCTTGGGTTCAAGCTCAGCCAACACCTACGCAACTAACTCAGACTTATGATCTGGAGTTGCCTTACCTGCTTTTTAAAATCCCAATAAAGGTAACTAACAGTTCCTATGTGTCAAAGGATTCTTAGCAATGTCCAAGAAAATGGTTTGCTTTCCTAAACTCCCTTATCTCAGTTTTAATACCATCCTGAAGATGGAATAAAGTCAGCCCCATAATTTTGTCCACAGAATGAAAAATCTGCTCATCTGCAACAGCAGCTTAGTACTCTCTCCAAAGAAATGGTGGGAGAAGAGAAACAGTTAGAAACTAAGTTAAAAGTGTGTATGTAAACGTTCAGGCTAAAGAAAGTTTCGAGAGCCCATCAACAGTACTGACAGTTAAGTCCTTGGGAAGATAAAAAAAAGATAGCTTGACCTACAATTTGGCTTCATTAGCTCTTCCAATGATGGATAAAGATACCCTAAGTAAGCCAAGGACAGACACCCAGGAGAGCATATTGCAACCCTTTGTGCCCTTGAAGACACAAGTCACCTTCACCTTAAAGTATCAATTTAATTCTAAAAGATACTACAAGCTTTGTTATAGCATCTCACTCTTTATCTAACGAATGAAAACAAGTCCTATGTTTTGTATTTTTTTGCCATTCTGACCACTTCCAAGAGAGAAAAAGAATAGAAAATTTGAAGTGATTTTTGCCTGGGATCTGCTAGTGCCATCCCATCATCACATCTCTAGCAGGAGATGGATATAAGCTTTCTAGACTCTCATCAAAGCTTTACTAAGGTTTGGGACTCAAGTGGTCCAAATTCTTTACGTAAATCAGCGAAGAGAGGATTATTTACAGTTGTAAGAACACTTTCTTACATCACATAGTTCTCACCAACTGATACAGTATTTAACAAGAGAGGGTTTTGTTTGGGCTTTTTTAGAAGAGCTTTTTACAGAGCAATTTAAGAGCTTTCCTTAGAATCAATCATAGAAGTGCCTCTCTCAGATTCAGAAGTTTTCATTGAGTTTTTCCTGCACAACACCCACTACTAGACACAGAACTATGGCACCTGGCAATGCTTCGGGAGCAACTATTGCTAACACTATAAAACTCATTAGTTTATCTGACACTCAAACCAATACTGCTTCACTGGCAACTCTTGCCTTAAGGGGAGCAGTCTCACTGATAAAAGTCAATTCTGAAATTTGGTATATCAAATGAAAGTTTTCTTCCTAGCTTTTCACATGAATGTGGTTTCAAAAGAGTCAGAACTTCTTCATAAAAAGCTGCAAATACAGCACTAAATTTGGAAAAGAAACAGTACTAAGTTTCTCACTGAGATGAGGATTAAAAAGGGGGGAGGGTGAAGAAGCTGAGATAAAGATATGCATATCTTTTATACTTTCACAAAGTGTGACCATCAAATCCTGACAAAGTTGCTTAGCAACCTGCACTATTATAAGCACTATAGCCCTTCAGATCACTGAAGCATTTTTATAGGGCCATTATTTACAAGGCCATTAAAAGACGTGGTTCTGTCAGTTAGCTATGGGTTAGCTAGGGCCTAGGTGGCAAAGTCTAAAAAGCAGATTAGAAGATGGAAATTTAACTCTTTATGCCCTTATGACAGACTAAAGCATATCTGAACAAGAATTAACTAGTACAGCAATTGGCAGCATTTACCTTGCTCAGAGGAGAAGGAGCCCCAGATCTAGGAAAAAAAGGGGGGTTTTCAGGTAAGTACACTTTTGGAAACTATGTTTCTGGTCATCAAAACTCTTGCAAAAGACCAAAATCTAAGCATGAAAGCTTTCTGAAGATCTCTATAGTTGCACGCCCTCCCCATTTCTAACACTTTCATGTACCACTTTAGACAACGAATACAAATTTTTACCTCAAGTCCTAAATTAATCTTTCAAGATAATTGGTATCACAGGATTATTCTACCTTTTAAACAAACTCTACTCAGTGGAAGAAAGGCTGAGATGCATGCAAATATCTTGGGTTTGGGCGTACAGGAGCCAATAGGAAAGAGTTAATGGGGCAAGATGACATCATAATATATAATCATGCAACAGCAGCATAGTAACACCAATATGGAAGCAGTTATCTAGCGTAAGTTTTCTGAGGATGTGTCAGCAAATTTTCAAAGTCTACTGTTCTTTTAAGTAAAGTCAGTTACTCTAAAATAATGCTGTTTAAAAGTATGTGAACAGTTAGCTGGAAAGGCCAAACTGAAATTTCTCATGCAAAAAAACCAAATAACACTAACTGACAAAGCCTTAATCTTGACCTAAAACGCAGTGTGTTTGTTTACTTTCATTATTATGAGGTATGAAAATACTGCTACGTATTTTTAGAGCTGCTTTCATCTAAGAGATGAAAGGAGGAGTACAAGTTAGAATTGCATCCATATTAAAACTAGCATCTATCCTAAGGTTATTTGAATTGAATAAGTCTTAGAAGTTGTAGAACTGTTCAGAAGATCTGCAACTACAAACAGAAACGATCAAAGATAACTTAATGACTATAATGATGAATATACAAAAAACAATCACCAAACTAAGTATGATTTAAAAAAAAAAAAAAAAAACCTGTACCTGTTGAAGCCATCTTAAAAAAACACAAAAAAAAAACCCCAAAAACAAGCCAAAACGAACCGCAACAATGTCTGCATGCAAGTGATATGCGAAAGTATGTACTTACCCTTCACTAAATTGCAAGGAAAGCAATGGTTAAAAGAGAAAACACAGGTTTAGCTTAACCCTATCTAAACATAGCTATGACAAGTACTAATAAAAAGAGCCATTAGAAAACAAGTAAATTTTGATGACAAAAGCCTTAGCAGCAGGGAAAAACAGTTTCTTCCAGGAGTTTTCCATAGTTAACTTCACTTAATTTTGGAACATGTCCTGTTGTTCAGTGTGTTGTTTAGCCCCAGTAAGGAAAAATACCAAAGCAAACCAAAAAGCAAAAATAAAACCAACAAAAAAACCCAACCAACAAACCAACCAAACAAAAAAACCCAACAAAAAATACACAAACAAAACAAAACACCCAATAGAAAAGGTTGCCATTAAGATGACTTTGTAAGGGAAAGAAAAAGCAGAGTCTTACCACTGCCTATTTGCCATTTAAGTGACAAAATTAGGTTAGGGGAGGCAAACCTGAATATCAGCCAGTCTCCTAATGTTACTATTAGGCCTTGATACACAGTACAACATATACACCTACTTGTTGCCAGTTTTTTTTCCTTCCAGCGAGTTTAGATGTTGCTCAAGGGTCTCCATGAGACTGCTGGGAGCCTTTGAAAGCAAACAGAAAAGATACACTTTTAAACACATTGCATTGACCTAACAGTACTCAGAAATCTAGCGCCAACTTCCCTGAAGTCCACCATGTGCATGCTCATGCTGTTACTTTAATTACATCACTGGGAAGATAGTGGATTTCCATGCTAGCAGTATTAGGCAAAGACAGCTTTTGAAAGATAATATCGTGCCCAAATTTGCAGAAAGAAAACATTCAGCTTTACTGAACAGCGCCTGAAGCCAGAATCCAGGATGCGCCGCTCATCATGGTTTGAGTCAGTGTTAAACATTAACAGCAGCATAGCTATCCACAGGGATTATTTTAAGAGTAATAGGTTCAAGGTCATCCTTTCAGTTTTGCTTTTAGTCCGACCTCCAGCACCTCTTTCATGACCAAAGGGTGAGATAATATTTGCAGTCTAAACAAAAAAAACTAAAACTCTTCTCTAATTCTCCCAAAAGCTGCTACCTTTTGTTCATGACTCCCAACATCACAAAGCCTTACAGCCGTACCTTCTCAAAATGGCACAGGGCACTGAGCCCACCAGCTAATTCAAAATTCAGAAATATTTCAGCCTTAGCCATCTACAGAAACTAAGCTTTTTCAAGCCTCCACAATTGTAGGTTTTATTTTAAATAACCTTTTTGTGGTCAAGCAAGACCCCTAGGCACGCCCTTGCTGTTATAATGGTACGTAAAGAAAGTAGTCATAAATGTGAATGGCATGCTTAGCTACTGCAGTATAAAAATAGTCTAGATAAGCAGACTCCTACAAGATAAACAAGCAAGGAGGAAATATCTGAGAGATACAGTAGCATACAGTAGCCAAGTATTTTTCATCAGGGTTACTGTTTCATCAATGGTACAATCTTTAAATAGGGAATTCTCTTTATCAGTCTCTTTCAGATCCACCGCAATTCCTGACAGTCTGAGCTACAGTGTCTTTCATAAACCGTGTCTCTAATTTCAGGGTATACATATGCATCAAAAAAGTCATTTTGTGATGCTTGGAAACAGACTATCCACTATGTACAGGATGCTAAAACCAGCTAGCTGTCCAAATGAGGTGTTTCAGGATACTTAGTACCTGCTAGCACCAATGCAGAATTGCTGTGGTTTAGGCCGTATTTTAACGTATTTTAAATGTCTGTGTATTAATTTTGGCATTAAAACTGAGCAGTAAGGTAACTTAATACATGGGGAAATTTAAAATGTTAAAAAATTCTTTAAATGATGGCTGGAGTTTAAGTATGGCCCACATATATATTCAATGGAGAAACTTCTTCACCATTTCTGCTTTTATAGGTCTATTTATTAATTTTCAACTAATTTTAGCACAAGAATTTGGTTAAACACAAGTGACATAGTTACAAGAACTCTCATTCTACAGCAGAAATAAAAAGATGAGCAAAGGCTCTCCTTTGTTTAAAAAAAGTAAAATTCAATTCAGACTTCTACATCGTCAAAAAGGCTATGGCATAAGTTACAAGTTGTGTCTTCTCAAATGTAAGCAGAAAGCTACGTTAAAAAAATAAATCCATTATTTCCCGTTATCAATCACCTCTACACACTTTAAATAGCTTTTCAAGGTATTACTCACTTCTTAAATGCCAATAAGGTAATATGAAACTCATGTATCACACGGAACTCACATAGGAAGCTGCAGAAAATTTTTACCCAGATGCAACAATCTGGAAATCAATGTTGTCTGGTATCCAATTTGCAACACTGAACATCACTTTATTTCTTCTTAATGTCTTCTTTCTGCTTTGACATTAAACTAATCTATTAGTCAGCATTGTGGTGGAACGCTATACATGTGTTCCCCGCCAGCTATCTGGGCAAAACTCCCATACTTTAAGAATTGCTAATAAATAAAAATGAGCCAAGCTCTTGAGCTGCCAAGATGCCTCCTCAGTTTCCAAAACTTTGCAACCAAACTAGCAAGTCCAAAGATGACAGCTATCAACTTGTATTTCAGTACTGTGACTATTTCTTTGGATTTACAGAGTACACAGAATCATAGAATAGTTAGGGTTGGAAAGGACCTTAAGATCATCCAGTTCCAATCCCCCTGCCATGGGCAGGGGCACCTCACACTAAACTCTATCACCCAAGGCTATGTCCAACCCGGCCTTGAACACCCCCAGGGATGGAGCATTCACAACTTCCCTGGGAAACCCATTCCAGTGCCTCACCACCCTTAACAGTAAAGAATTTCTCCCTCATATCCAATCTAAACTTCCCCTGTTTAAGTTTAAACCCATTACTCCTTGTCCTATCACTACAGTCCCTAATGA
>JAOEHY010033773.1:688-10817 GCA_025447955.1 Psilopsiagon aurifrons
GTTGGACACAGGGGCTTGGAGCACTCTGCTCCAGTGGAAGGGGTCCCTGCCCGTGGCAGGGGTTGGAGCTGGAGGAGTTTTGAGCTCCCTTCCAACACAAACCAGGATGGGATTCGATGATTGCTTCCAGTTTCGCCTGTGTTGGTGGTGGCGTTGGAGTTTGGGAGGCGAGGGCACCCTTGCTTGTGGGTAAACCCGGCTTCTGCACCTCTCCTCCAGAGATCGATCATGAACCTGCGGCTGTGCCGCTGCCCCATGGCTCTCGCTCCCTGGACCAATATCCCGGTGCTGCTTGGCAGGCTGGGACCCAGCTTTCCCCTGACAAGCACTGCTTTGTGTTGGGGTCACGAGCAGAAGGCTCATGGCAGCTCCGGGGGATGGAAATCCTAAGTTCTTATGGGCCATAGGAAGTGTTTTTTCCGGGTGTTGGCTGTACAAATGGGTGTTCAGGGAAGGCCTTGCGCTCAGAAACTTGGGCTTTAATGCAGGTAAGTAAAGAGCCTGTGGCTGCAAAGCCTCGTCTGGTTTTGGTGACTGATGTTTGACTTGTGGGAGGTAAGATGTGACCTCGGCATTGATTTTTACTGAGCATTCAACCTAAGTGGCAGCCTTTCACTGCAAACAGTAACAGGGTTTCTTAGCATCAGGAATGGGGGAAGGAAAGCCGGTGCCTTTCCTAAAAGGAACATGCGTTGGTCCCCAGACAATCCATCTTGCATTGATTTTGAGGAGACATCTTCCTGCTCTCCCCCAGACTGGTACTTGATTCTTTTGCACTGATGTTGAAAGGCAACAAGTTTGCTCCTAGGGATAGGAAGTTAACCAGAGAACTATGGAATCACTTAGGTTGGAAAGGACCTTTCAGATCATCTGAGTCCAGCCGTTAATCCAACACTGCCCAAGTCCTCAACGGAACAGTTCTTGATGCAGTCTCTTCTCCAGGAGGTGTTAGTCTGAGCCTAAGCCTCCATGGCCATGGGCAGAGCTTTGAGCCTCTGCTCTGCGGGGGAGATGCAGGCGTTGTGAAACGCTTCCCAGTCCTCTCTGGGCTCTCCATGTGGCTTTGGCCACGGCCTTTGGAATTCTGCTTCGTGCATTTGAGGCTTTAAAAGGGCCACTTTCCACCGGGGCTGGCACCCTGTATGGCTGGGTTGGTTGTTAGTGCTGCCTGGAGAGCGGGAGATCAGAGCCTGGGGTTCGGGAAGCATCTCCTGCCTGGGGCTGTGTGCCTGCTCCGGGTCCTGGCAAGGCTCCTGTTTGTGGGGCTCTCACGTGCTCCTGTGGGGCAGCAGGGATTGCTTTTTCCCTTTGTTTTTCCCCTTTCTCCCCTTCCTTGTGACCTTGCTGCTTGTTGGAGCTGTGGAGAGCGTGAGAGCAGCCGGAGAAACCGAGTTCTGGCTTCCCTGCAGAGCCCTGGAGAGCAGGATCACCAGGCAAGATCCAAAGCCAGATAGTGGCACTGGGACTGGTCCTCCCGGGATATCAGCTGGGGAACATCCCTGCTGGGGTGTTACCAGCCCTGTTTCATGCTTATACGAGTGGTCAGCCCTGCAAGCAGGAACTGCACCCCGGCGTGCTTCCTCCTCACTTGCCATTGCTTTCAGACAGGTACAGAGCTTCTGGCTCATAATTGCAGTTGTTTGACCCTGTAATTTATCACGGCCACACATGTTCTGCACCACTCCCAGCTATGTGGCTGGAGCACTGCCTTTCGCAACGCAGCTGTAATTGCTGCTGTTGGCCCGGGGAGTGGAGCACCGCGTTGTCCCATCAGCTTCCAGACATCTCGATGGGTGAGAGTTGCCCCACATCCCTTTTTGCAAGCTGTGTAAAGCCACGGGCGCGGGACTCGCCTGGCTTTCAGGAGGTGCTGGCCAATGGTTCAGGCTGCGTTGATGAGAGAGAAACAAGCTTTTCCTGCAGTCTAATGAGCTGTGTGCATGCAGTTTTCTCTGGGGCATGTGGATGATGGAGCTTTCGATGGGCCTCCGGAGGAAAATCAGGGCTGGACTGCAGCCTGCAGCAATTACTGCTCCTCCAAGTGTTTGAGACCGAAGCGATGCTTCCGCTGGTGGGACTCACGCAGCCTATGGGCAATCCAGCCCGGGATACCTGATGCTTCCATGAGTTATCCGGATTTCCGAGAGCTCCTGGGGGGGCTTCCTTCGTGCACCACGTTCCTCACAGCCCCGAGAGCTAGTGAGCTGTGCAAGCGGCAGGGAGAAGGAGCCAAGCCTCCAGACACTTCCACTTACAGGGCTGTTGTCAGAGCATAAGCAGCGCCAATTGAAACGGATGCAACTGCTTTAAGTAACAGGGGCTCAGAGGCAACGAACCAGTGCTGTGCACAGGGAGGATTCGTGTTGTCCTCACTCTGTGTGTATTCTTGAAGTGCCAAATGGATTAGGAGCTTTAAAAGCTTTATGTTTCTGTGCTTTTTGGCACCGTCTCCTTGGAACGAGCACGTCTCCGTAGCGAAGCTTTGGAAAGGAAAAGGTGCTTGAACGGGGAGTCCCAGACTAGCTTCTTCTCATTTTACTTGCAATCGAGTGACAGAGAGGGAGAGACAGATGCTGCAGCTGCGTGATGACAGCAAATGCAGCTGTTAACACACTTGCCCATTTTCCTCCTAATGAGGCATCAGCTGCCTCCTGGTTCTGCTGTTTGGGTACTGGCTTTATCCTAGCAGGAAATTGGACCAGTGTTGGGGGTTGGTTGTTCTGATCCAGTGTGGGTTCTGTTGTCAGGATGATTTTACCCAGTTTGAGGAAGGAAGCAGCACTTCCAACTAGCTTTAAAGTGCTTGGTAGGCTCCGGGTGCAGCTGCTTAGACTGAGCTGCTCTGAACTCGTTTCATTTCCGATGGAGTTATAGCTAAGTCTTACCACCGTTAATCGAGTTCCCCAGCTGCAAGCAGCAAATGGGGACTTCTGGCTTCAGCATCTTCCAGATCTGTGTGGTTTCTGGGCACAGCTGGTTTGTCTTTCCTTGCTTGGTGAAGCAATCCAAAGGTGGCAGGAGGATGAAGAGCCTGACACTCCCCATTCCCAGCTGAAAGGAGTACAATGCTTATGGAAGCAGTCTTGCTTGGCTCTGGAGGCGCAATACTCTTGGCTGTCAGAGGGTTCAGTTTTGAGCAGCAGTCGAAAGCTTCACTTCTGTGTTGTGCTGGGGGAAGTAAAGAGTTGCTAGATCATGGATGAGGCAGTAGTATTCACTGCTCTGTGCTTTTTGTCAAGGAGGGGATGAGCAGGAACATCCCCTTGCAAGGCATTGCATACTGAACAGGCAATTCTGTGGGCATGGGGATGCTTCTTGGTGGTCCGGGATGCTGAAGGTGACTTTTGTTCAATAGAGTGCAACAGTAAGACTGTTTGGTGCCTGTTGCTGGATGTGTGCTTGCCATGAGAATGAATGTTAGGTGGTTTTCTTCATGCCTGTCACAGTACCTCTTCTAAACTGGTAGCAGCATCCCTATAGCAGACCTGCAGCAGCCCCTCTTTGATGCAAGGCTTGGAGTGGCAAATCATGGAGACTGGAAAAATGCATGGAATATTTGTCCCTATCAAATTTTAGAGTGGGTATTGGGAACAATTCCTTCCCCAAAGGGAGCTGAGGCATTGGAACAGCCTGTCCAGGGCAGGGCTGGGGTCACCGGCCCTACAAGTGCTCACACGAGGCCTCAGTGCCGTGGGTTGGTGGTGGCCTTGGCAGTGCTGGGGAGCGGTTGGACTGGATGAGCTTAAAGGGCTTTTCCAACCTGCTTGATTCTGTGATTCTCCAGGCTGAGAGTGTCTTCTTTGGAAAGGTGAGAGCTTCTCCCAAGGAGATGTCAAGGAACAGATCTAAAACATTGAAACTTTGCATCGGTAGGATATGGTACCTCCTTTCTCTCCCTCTTCCTCACAATTTAAGGTCCCTTCCAACCCCAACCATTCTATGATTCTGTAATGAATTCACATTATACATGGCTCTGGCATAACAAAGGTTCATTATGGATGCTGAACCTGGTTGTTCCCACCTCCGTTAGGAGTATTATGTCAGAAGAAGGACTTGGGAGGATAAACAATGAACCACTCTGTGGGTCGTGGCAGTTATTTTATCATGGTGATATCATGAGGAAGTTCCCTGTGTAGAAAACGCACCTTTTTAACCACACTTTGTAACTGATCCACTCAAACCTGGGTTATTTATACTGATAACATACCGATAGTATTGAGCCAGTGCAGAGCAAACGGGACTTAGTGATGGGTTTGGAGAGAAATACAGTTCACCTGCCTCTGGGTTTGTAGTGGGATCTGGAGGGACAGCCTTCTCCTGCTCTCCAGGCTGGGTAGGTTGGGAGAAGCTTGGCTCGGTTTCTTGCTTGTTTAGCCAAGGAATTCATTGTGGAAACTCCGGAGAGAGTAAATATCACCTTCTGCATTTGCTGCAGTTACTTCGATTGTATTTCTGTGTCTTGTTCCCTATTTCTGCTGTACAGCTGGATTTCGGAGGGTTTACAGTCATGTGGAAGTGTTGCCGGATGGTGCTGCTCTTTCCTTGCTGGCACTTAAGGGATTTACATGGCTATAAATGCCCAAATGTGTGCAGTTGGCTTATTTTGTCTGTCCATGGCTTTCTGGATGCTTACTTCTTCATCCGTAGCTCGGCGCTTCGGAGTGTTCGAGCAGCTGACCTGTGGGGGCGAGAGCTTGGGGAGCAGATGCCAGGATTTATGTAGATATAATCTCCTTTTATTAAAACATAATAGAAAAAAGCTGCCTGTGATTGTTTGATTACTGCTTGTGCCTGAGAATCTCTCGTGGCAAAGGGCTTATGTGACTGAGACACTTAAAACGGATTGAGTTGAGTCTCGGTGCTCTTCCCACTGTAATGTGGTTTTGACTCAGTATCTCTGTTGTCATCTCTGCGTGTCCAACTCGAGTGTTTCTCTTGACATTCCTGGTTTCAGCCTGTCAGTGCTGAAGGCTGGGTTAGAGGATTAGCTGGAAACGTGGCACAGCAAGGCAAGATGCTGCTGTTTGTTCCACGCTGAAAGGGGGGTCTGGTGTCCAGGGTTAGGGGAGAAGATGGATTCCTCACAGTTGTAGGATGGAGCTCTCACTCATCCGAACACTAATGGATTGTGAAAGTCCAGAAGTGAAGGATGTGCGCTGAGCACCCACAAGGTCAGACTGCTGCTTATGAAAGCTTGAGGAGCAAGAGGTGGCTGATGCTGCGAGGTTGGTGCTTCCCTGGGAGGGTGCTGAGGCGCTGGCACAGGGTGCCCAGAGAAGCTGTGGCTGCCCCATCCCTGCAGTGCTCAATCCAGGATGGACACAGGGGCTTGGAGCACTCTGCTCCAGTGGAAGGGGTCCCTGCCCATGGCAGGGGTTGGAGCTGGAGGAGCTTTGAGGTCCCTTCCAACCCAAACCACTCTGTGATTCTGTGCTGGTTTCTAAGGCAAGCCATGGGTTTGTATTTGGCCTTTTTCACCTCTCTGCTCAGCACCTCTGCCAGAGGCTCAGTTTCTCTGTGGGGACAACAGAAAACAGGATGAGAGTTGCAAGGAAACCACTGACCTATATAGTGTGGGAAGTTCCGCTTCCCAGGGCATGGTTATGTAGGATGAGTGGTCTGCCACTGCCAAACCCTGCTCTGCTCCATGTGTTACTGAAATTACAGTCCTCTTGCAAGCCCCAGAGGTGGTGTGTGGTCACTTGGGCCTCTTGTGCAGGCAGAACTCCAGTTCTGGAGGTCACAGTCTGCCTGTCTCAGCAAGCATCCCCCTCGTTTCCAGAACCTCTTTCTCTTATCAGAAGAACATGGATGTACCTAAGTGTGTGCTCCCCGCAGAGCACTCCCATTTGGGCACAGCCATGGGATGTATCCTGGCTGTAATAAGGTGTAAGGAGTCAGTTATCCTGAAACACAGTGGGAAGAGCCTGACATCTAGAAAAGCAATGGGCAAACCACAGTGGTTTTCAGTTCCTGAGTTTCTTTTAGTTACTGCATATATAAGCAAGTCAATTAAAACACATTGGGCTTATTTCAAAGAGATAATGTAATTATCAGCTTGATTAAGCCATATCAAATGAGCAGTTGTTGTAATTCAGTAGCTTGGTTCTAATCACTGCAGAAGCAGTAGTAGCTTTAATTAAAAGCCTCCAAGTGTCAGATCAGTGTCAGCGGCGTCGATTGAGGGCCGGTCCAGCCAAATACCTGCTTGCAGGGCAGATCAAACCGCTCCTACAGTGATGGTAATACAAAGATCGACTCCTTGGTACCCATAAAGGGAATCTGAGGTTTCCTAAACACCATTAAATGCAAGGAATTGGCCTTTTCTGCTGCTGGCAATGCTCAAATACAGAGTTAATTGAATCTCTTCCTATATCACTCAGAAAGGCTGGGATGGACTCACTGCATGACTCGAGCACACAACCTCTGCTACTGGAGCTGTGGGTGAAGGCAGTCAGCTCTTACCTCCATTTCTGCTGGGTTTGATGCCTCCTCCTCACCTTTCATAGAATCATAGAGTAGTTTGGGCTCAAAGGGTCCTTCAACACTCATCTGGTCCAGCAGCCCGCAAGGAGCAGGGACACCTTGACCTAGATCAGGTTGCCCAGAGCCGCATCCAAACTGGCCTTGAATGTCTCCACGGGTGATGCATCCACCACCTCTCTTGCAGTGAGGGAGTTTGGAGCGAGCCGAACTGCTGCCGAGGCTGGAATGCCTTGTGCCTTGCAGGAAAGGGTCCCTCCTGCAGTAAATCAGAGCAGGAGCATGTCTGTAATGTTCTCCATGCTTGGGAAGCCCAGATGTGCTGAAGCCATCCCATGCGTGGCAGCTTCATGAGGTGCTGGTGTGCTCAGCCCTGCCCTCAGCGAGGCGGCTCCTGCTCTGAGTGCAGATCCATATCTCTTTACAGCTCAGTAATTCGTTGGGGTTGAGCAGGGATTTGACACAGCATCTCCATGAAAAGTCAGGAATGACATACAGCCGAGGAATTCCTTTGCCTCCCATGAATATCTTTTTAGGGCCTTTCTGCTGAACGTGGTGATTTAGTGGTTTAACAGCCACAACTTCTATAAAACGCAGCTGTGGGGAAGGACGGGAGCAGCAGGAAGCCGCGTTCTAACCTGCACAGAGGGATTTGCATGTGTTTGGTTTATTAATGTTGGCAGATTTCGGCTTAATAGACCACATTTACTTTTGCTGTGAGTAGGTGGACTTCTTGTTTTCCTTCTGATTGTTTCAGAAATGACAAGGAACCAAGAGCCTGTATCAACATGCAGGCAAATACCTGGGATTTACTTCTGGACCAGCGCTGAGATGAGCTTTAGCAGCTTTGATGAGGATCTGTAACGCGTTAGGAGCAGCATCGGTGTGAGCGGGATGTGGGCTGGGGCTGGGGGAGCAGCTTCTGGCCATCGCCTGCTTTCTCCAGCTGCTGTGGTGTTTGTTGTCACCACCTCGCTTTTAATTACTGCCGTGTGCTATGGCTTAATATTAAACCACATCTAATTGTATCCTATCTCTTAATAGGCTTCACTGGCCATCACCCAAAAAGACTCTTCTGTGTGCTCCCCAAATACGTCCTAATTGGCAGTGGGTGCTTTGTGAGGAGCTGGGTCCCTCGCAGTGACATTCATCGATGTTTCCTTCTGTTCCTTTCAGGATTGGACATTGATCCTATGACGCATGCCCGGAAGAAACAACTTTTCCTTCTGAAACACCCAGGTGGTTCTGCTGGCCGAGCTTCATCACCACTGGGCAGCAGGAGGATGGACAGGACCGGCGCCGAGTGCGGAGAGCCGCGGGATGGAGATGCCCCCGAGGCTCCCAACTGTCCCAGTGGGTTTGTGGGGGCAAGCAAAAGTAAGAGCCTGCGTGAGGTGCGAAAGACGTACCCACTGCGGCGGCGCCTGCTGCCCTCTGTCAACAAGAAGACCTGCAAAGTGCTCCTCACCCGGCTGGAGGACGTAGCCGGATCCCTGTCCAAACAGACCCAGGGCTGCAAAACCAAGGATCTTCCCGGCTGGATGGGTCTGGGACCTGCTTTGTTCTCGGAACAGGTTCCACCTGGGGGAGCAGGGAAGAGTGATTCATCTGGGGAGAAGTCCCCAATAACTTATCCAGGGGCAGAGCAGGGCCTGGAGCCGGCTCCGGCAGAGCCCCGGAAGCGCCGGCTGGCCTCGCTGAACGCAGAGGCTGT
This sequence comes from Psilopsiagon aurifrons, assembly GCA_025447955.1. Classification (NCBI taxonomy): domain Eukaryota; kingdom Metazoa; phylum Chordata; class Aves; order Psittaciformes; family Psittacidae; genus Psilopsiagon; species Psilopsiagon aurifrons. The sequence goes on from JAOEHY010033773.1 coordinate 8,886, forward strand.
GAACAACCTGCTCTTTGAACGGGATGATGGCTTGCTGTCCAGCCGGCGACTCCGCAGGGACTCCGTTAAAGCCGGTGGAGACTGCGCTGGTAGGAGCTTGCAGTGCAAAGCTGGGGATGGCTGGCCCCCGCTGGAAAAGCCGGCTGTGAAAGCAGGTAAAGGCAAACACCGGCACGAGCCTGGCCAGAAATGCAGTAGCTGTGACCATGCGCTGGATGAGGTCTTTGATGATGGGACAAAGAGGGAGGACGGTGCCATCTCCCATCATCCCACCCCAAAGAGACTGGCCAGCCTCAATGCTGTGGCCTTCCTCAAGCTGACCCATGAGAAAGACCAGCCCCTAAAGCCGAGGAGTAAATCGGATGGAGAGGGCAGGTCTGAGAACCACTGTTCAAAATCCACGCTCAAATGGGCGAAAGCCAACAGGAAGAATTGTGTCAAATCCAAGAAGGAATTGGCAAGCTTAAAACTGGAAGGTCAGCACGGCTGGCCAGGGCATGCTCTGGCTGCTCTGGGCAAAGGGGAGCAGCGGGACTCCTCACGGCTCTATGGGACAGCAGAGCCCGTCCCGTACGAGTCACTGGCCAGCTCCTATGCGAGCACTGAGGGTTTCTACCACAGACTGCCTTTGCTCATGGGTGGACAAGCTTCCATGAAGCCAGAGTATGGAAGACCTGGAGAGAAGTCCCCAACCCCCAAACAGGAATTTCATCAGCCTTCCTTTCCCGTGCAGCAGTTCCCTCCTTTGCCAGTGCCCGGAAATCACACGGATTGTGGATGTCTCTATGAAGCCTCGGATCTGACTCCCTTGAATGGGTTTTATGTTTGTTGTGGCCAAAGTGGATACAGTGGCTACTCTCACTGCTCCATTTACCCCAAGGAGGAGCTTTCGCAGTCTGCGACCTGCGAGGGGCTCTTGGTATCCCCCACTTCCCTGCCATCAGGTGCTCACTTCCAGCCGCTGCACTGGTGTAACTCTCCATACTGCTGTGGAGAAGGGACGGCGCTGAACACTTACAGCCTCTGTGGGGTGATGCACGTGCCCGAGGGCAGGATCAGCAGCGTGCACGCAGGACGGAACAGCTACCCCTTCAAAATGCCTTTTGCAGCAGGTAAGGTGCAGAGGGCAGGCACGGCTCATTTGGTGTTCGAGGAGAGGAGGGCTGCTCCCTGAGGAAGGGATCTCATTGCCAGGAGGCAAGTTCCTTCTGCACACCGTGCTGCTTGGCTTTGGCGGCTCAGAAGGAATCTGTGTTTACCTCCTCTTCCATCGGTTTTAGCCCGCAGGGGGTTTTCCCACTGAAAGGTCTTGGTGGGGAAAGCCCAGAATGGGTGGAAGGCTTTGGGCAGTGAGGAGGTGACTCATGACTTGTCATGCTGGAGCTTCGCTTTGAACTGTGTAAAGCGAGGGGGGTTTAGTTCCTACACGCTCTGCGAGGCTTCTGTGCCTCTTCATCACGCTGAGTTACACCTTCGCTCCCAAAAGCTTGCTCTTGGGACTGAAGCATCCTTATGGAGTGCTGTGGAGAAGCAGAGGGGGCCTGTCTTCAGGCTCTTGCTGGTGTGAGCTCTGGGGGGGATGCAGCCTTTTCCATTTTATAGATCAGCGCTGGGCAGCAGTTCAGTTTGAGTCTGCTCTTTAGACAGATGCTTGCTTGTACCTCACTGCGGTGGTAAAAGTGCCAGGTACACTGTTCGTTGGTGAGGAGGGGGCCCATCTACAGGAGACTGCTGCTTCACCCGCTGGGCATGTGGACATCAGCGTGTCCATTAACTGCGTGTTCGAGTCAAACAGGGCCATCACTTACCCACTTAGACCAGATTTAGAGTCATAGAATCATAGAATGGTTTGGTCTGGAAAGGACCTGAAGCTCATCCAGTTCCAACCCCTGCCATGGGCAGGGACACCTCCCACTAAACCATGGCACCCAA
>JAOEHY010033774.1:0-38654 GCA_025447955.1 Psilopsiagon aurifrons
CCAGGAGCAGAGGGAAGAAAAAGGGGGAAGTGAGTGAACAAACTGCGTGGCTGATTTATGGCTTAAACCACAACAGAGGCCTTTTCCTGAAGTCTGAGCAAAATCTTTTTTAGCAATGCCTTAGCTTTTGGGGAACTCTGTGATAATATTTTTTTTTTTTTTTAAGAGTCTGAAGAGCAAAATTTAAATGTGTTGAAGAAGATAGTAACCCAGTGTAGAAGTCCTATGTCTTCTGCGAAGTTTAATTCCTCCTTACTATCAATCTTGCTATCTGTAACCCCCTAAACTCATTGTTCCACTCCCAGAAAAACTGACTAGAAAACTGGGCAAAGACTTTTTCAGTGAAAGTGATTTCAGATTGATTTTGTTTGTTTGGTTTTTTTTAAGAATGGAGCAACTCTTATTTGGCAAATGAACCCCACTACTTTTCCTAAGTTTTCCAATATCTCTCTTGGTAACAAGACACCTTGCTCAGAGAGATAATTGTGCCAAACAGTTGGCTATGGATCATAATTGTGAATTTGGAAGCTGCAAGTCTCCTATTGACTTGAGAGCTTTATCTACATGAGGTGTCATTTGAGGCTTGTGTTTCTAAGGGACTCTTTAATCACATTTTTTTTTTTAATTCTTCCCCATCTACACAATTAGTAAATTGCTGGCAACAATAGTAGCAAATTACTGAATAGAAAAAAGTTAAGGCAGAGTGATAATTTAGTCAATTTTAGTACAACGTCCCACAGAGAAATTTCCTATTCTGAACTCGCACTTAAACTATTCCTGCTCTTAAGAATTTGCTACTTATCTGTGATAATGAACATGTAATTTTCACTTTGTAATAATTTTAAAGGGCTCATACTTTTTTCCAAAGTAATGGTCTTTCTTCTTGCATTCGCAAAATTGCCATTTCCCAGTTAAGATTTTTAATATTAAGGCATAAATCTGGAGATATTACAAAACACAAATGATTCAAATCTCTGTTGCCACTTTCTGCTCCTATCTGTCCAAAGCATATGTAAAATGCTTCCAACTCTAGAATGACAGCATTTATACAGGCTTTGCACTTCCACTCTAAACTGATCTAGTGTAAATGACTACATAGGCTCTGAATTCAGGGATGTGATACCCAATTCAGTTTCATAACTCAATATAACAATAATAATAGTAGCAATAATAATAGTAACAATAATAATAATAACAATGACAACTAATAACACAACGACTACAAAAACCGCCACCACCATCTCCCTAGCCTCAGACCTAAAATTCATTCCAAGGAATAAGGCTTCTTTTTTTTCAAGCTGGGATTTGCAATCAGTCTTAGAAAGATCTTTGGAAGGCAAACTGCAATCTCACTCAACAAACTACTTACCCTTGTGCTTACCCTTAGCAGTCTTACTGGATTTAAGTGATTTCTGGGTAGTTTAAGTAGTTTCTATTTCTAGGTATGAACTGGAAGATGGATTTCTCCTATTTTTTTCTGTTGCCTGGGAAATTTTCAATCAATATTCAAATATATAATACTGTATTTTGAATGAATTTCTAAAAAAACCAAGTTTGATTTTATTCATGTTCCAAAAGATATTCTTTCTTTCCTTTTCTTCTCTTTTCCTCCATATAGTAGTTTTCTCCCTGAGAATTACTATTTACTATCAGTGTAATGCTTGCATTTTTAGCTTTGAGCATGCCTGCTTTTGTCATGTGCTAGCATTTGATTTATTATTTGTTCATCCTGACCTTCAGGCTTCACAGACAGTGAATTTATTTCCTAGGTTTTCAGAAAAGGGTCAAAAATAGCTTTTATGCTGCACAGGCTAAAAAGCAAATTGGTTCAGGTCAAGATAATGCCTGTACTGCCTCTATGACAAGCATTCCAAAATATTTCATGGCTTTCAACCATGCTGCAGTATTCACGGATGCAGGGAACTGGGCTGCCTATGTGACTTCAGCCTCTTTATACTCACTGAATAAAAACCATCTTTCTTCTAGGGAAAAAACCCTCACAAAATATTGCATATGTATATGCAATAAAATGCTATGATGGACAAACAGCAATGACCTCCTGTTGAAGGAAATGAATGACAGTAAGTGAGATCAAAACTTTTCAGCTGATTTATAGTTTGGTCTTAACAAAACGATAATTTTAAAGCCAAAGAAATTGGCAAATTTACTTAGGTGGAGGAAGAAGCATTGCTCTATTGAATTAAAACCAGCATTTTTTGTTATGGATGCTACAAGGTTGCATACAATTTTCAAGTCAAGTCAAGTTACGGCTTAGAGAAAAAAAATTAAAGATATAGAGGAGAAAATAAAAGGCAGAATAAACATGTTTAGAAAATCACACTCAGTAGTTCTACAAATACAGCTTGAAAATTAGTCACAGGTTTTAACGAGTGAGAGAAAATTTACCTGCCAAACGTAGCTACCTATATCATCAATTTATTATTAATTAGCTGTAGTTTCTCTCCAGGACTGCACATCCAGGTTTTAAAAGGACAGCCCTTATCCTGGGCGCCTGAAGTGTAAGAGAAGGTACATCCCAGCTGGGAATGCCGACTTCATTCCCATGGGACTGGGTACCATGCTAGTCAGCAGTCTTTGTGGGGAGAATGTTTTGCAAATAGAAACAAATATACACTAATATATTAAATGATCCCACAGAAGCTCATAACTCTGCATCTGAAGAAACATGGGTCAAGACTGCATTGCTCCCCAAGTCCTAGAGCTGGACTAATGATACCGCTGAATCCACTTCAACAGTGCTTAGACCCGCAGATAGTGGAATCATACTAGAGATGTTTTTCTCACGAATGTAACCATTAGAATACCCCTATCAGCCACTTCTATTTTACGTGGGTTTGTGCTGTTAAATTTGTATTCTGTATACATACATTGTTCTGCCATCTTCTAGGTCAAACTGAATAGGCCAAACTATGTATTAAAAATAAGAAATTTTTCACAATATTTACCTCTGAAAGCTGAACAGATGTAGCACACTCAATTAATCACTAAATGCACTGTGATTTGATTATTTCTGTACTAGAAGGCCCTTGAGCTCATTAAAGTCTCTGAGTCAATAGCATACCCATATCTCTAAAGGATTAGCATGTTTCTCTTCTGAGTCCAGCTCACAGCCAGGAGAAGGAGCTACAGTAGGGCTAGGATCAGTGCATCTGTTGCAGAAAGGGCGACAACAAGACCTCCAGTTTATGCCAGTATCTGAAAATTGATCAGCCAGACACATCTCCAGCTACAGTATAACTATCCCATTTTTGTCTGAGGCCTGAAAAAACAGGATTGATTTTTCTCCTCTTTCCAGTTGCACAAACTTTTCTTAGTTGCCTTGCTTTGTATTTTGGTCAGGGAGTGTTCCTTGGGAAGCCTCACATGAGTAGCCAGTGGATTTTGTGGGGCAAGAGAAGTTCAAAATGCAAGCAGAATTGCTTTATGAGTAATCACCATCAGATTTTCTTTGATACTCCTTTCCAACTCCTGTCTCCCTTGCTGAAGATTTGAAACTGTATTTCCATGCATCCTTGACAGTCCTTTCTGCTGTTTATGAGATGTGCAGAAGATGGGGAGTGAAGCTGTTTGCTTGTAACACAGTAACTGCTTTTTGGTATGCCCTTTCACTGCTTTTACTATAACGTTCAATGTAACAGCATTTGAAGTTAAGTTACAAGAGCTTTGCTCTCAGTGAGAAGTGAATTATTCATACACTAGCCCTAGAGAAAAAGAACACAGTGAGTAGTGAAGTGAGTTGTGAAATGTGCACAAAAGATGATCACTCGATTCAGGCAGTTATATAAGACATAAAGGACCACCCCTGACTTGAAAACAGCAGCATGGTCTTTCCTGTTGTTCAGCGCTAGTCATGGGTGATGGAAGAACAAGACAGTCTTACAGTCTTGCTACAGTCTTCTAATTGATCTGGACTTCGGTTAATCTAAATTAGTTAAGTTATTCTTTGCTCATTACACATTATTACTGAAGAAATGGAAAGGGCAATTAGGAAAAGAATAAACAGCAGTAAATGGTAGCTGAACAGATGAGTCAACAAGGTGGTCCATGTGTCAGAAAAGATTAAAAGACCAGAACAGGGAGGGAAAAAAAAGGCTAATACACTTATTCCCATGTCTAATGAAAAGTGAGGATAAATGGTTCAGGTTTTCAGTCTCACTCTTAGATAGCAAGGTGTGCTTCAATGACTCCCTTATTAATTCAGTGACTCAAAATGTACAGACTTTGACTAGGTTAAATATGTGAGGGTATGGAACTGGACCAAACCTTGAACATAACCTGAAATAGATGGGGCGAAATGATAAGAAAATTTTAAAATAAAGAAACAAAAAAAGGAAATAGGTCTTTTAAACAGTCTGTAAGCTATATCACTTAATAAGTATAAAAAGACATTTTAGTTACAACTGGCAAGTACGAGAAGCCAATCCCTTCAAGAACAGATGCTAGCAAGTGCTTTAAGTAAAACCTTTAGAGATTGTTGTATTGTAGAGGAATTTGTTGATACACAGGGAAAAAATAGACTTACATTAGAAGATACAAGCTTGAAGAATGTTTGCTGGGTTTTGTAAGCACTCATTCTCTACCAGTGCTGGTATCAGTTACTGTTTTGTAAACACAGTTGAAAGATTTCTTTAGGTTCTGCATCCCCCTTCTTTTAGACTGCAGTTTATGGCCCGTAATGGGTTACAGCATTAATACGTTTTTTGTATTCACCTTACCCACAGTGATCATCATTTTTTTACCATTGATTGTTGGCAAGGAAATAGTGACCTAACTTACATGAAGGCATATGACAGAAGGGAATATCGATATTTCCCATTGCTTGTAGTAGAACTAGACCCAAAATTCATATTTTAATATATCAAGGATACATATTTGACCAATAGTATTGGAAAATCTAAAAATTCAACATATACCAGATCTTCAAAATTCTGACGAAGTGACTTAAAGACGTCAGTAAGAAATACCATTAAAAAATGTTGTTACTGTCTCTTGGATTTTGAACTAAATACATTCAGTCTAATCTTCTACTGGTAATTGTGAGAGAGTTTTGGTTTGTTTCACTCTTTTTCAGTGAAGGCAGACTTTTTAGCTCAAAAGAAACACAAATACAAAAAACTCAGCCAAAAACATCACCCTACTACACCGAGGCTCATGAGAATCAGCAATACTATTACTTTATTAATTGTGTCTGTGTTTGTCCTCTGTCACTCAGAAAGAGTCTGGATTTGTTACAGATGCAGCAAAAATGTCTTGCTGCAGAAAGAACTCTGACATCCAAATTAACCATTTTCCTTTGTGTGGAGTGAAATTCAAAATACACTGTTCAGCCCCAAGTGATCTAGTAAAGATAATTGTGTCATAGAAAGCAATGTTAGGTTTTCTTGACACGAGCTAGACCTGCTTTTCTTGAGAAATATGCATTTTGGATGTGAAAAGTTTTCCAGGACACTCAGGGGTGGTAAAGGGGAAAAAGAGAGAAGATTGATGGTAGCTGAGCCGACATGGTAGCTTTTCCAACTCTGTGAACCCATTTGAGAAACAGAGCAGATGTGATTCTTCCTAGGTCATTCTCCTGCTACAGAAGCTGATCACATTTCCAGACCCCAGATATGGTTTTGAACTGGATATTTACGGGAGTGCTGTAAATAAACAGTTGTCTTATGTTAGAGAGCTAAATAATTAAGTGGATGAGTAGATTAAATGTTATTTTTCTAATGCCTTCAGAAAATATGAAGTTAAAGGCCTCATCGCATGCTACATAAGAGATCAGAACTTCTCTCCAAGTTCCTGCAGAAAACAAATTGAACAAGTTTTAACTTACCTCATAAGTCTTAGCCATATGATTTGCTCTGATTCATTCTTTTATATAAATAGAGAAGGTGTCTTTTGTAATCTTCCAGAGGTTACACTGAATCTGTAAGTTGTGGTCACCAATTACTGGCACAGATTTTAGTAAAAAAAAAGAGCTAGGTGTTAAGTCATGGATATGTCAACTGCTAAAATGATTTGTCCAGCACAAATGGTCAGATGGTTTATAATCATCCATATTTGCTATTGACCTCAAAATGTAGTCTCAATCTGTAACAAGGGTATTGTATTTTTTGTTTTAACCCTTTTCTTTCTCTGATTTCCTTTAAAAAAAATGTCATTCATATAAACTTTTGTTCCCAACAGGCCTGTCACAATTTCACTCATTTCTTTTGTCAGCTGATTTCTAGGGAGGGCTGAACACAAAATGATAAGAGCAGTACTTTCATATTGCATTAGAAATATCTCCAGCTTGGGACTGTCAAGGCACAACCAGACTCTGCTATCTGTACTGAGACAAATGCACTCTCATGCTCCCTTATTTGCTCTATTGTGGAAGCAGTGAGAAGAAGGAGCACTCTTCAGAGATTTCTCTGTAGCAAAGAAAACATGTCTTTCATTGTCAACTCTTTACCACCCCTTCTCCTTAAGACATCTCTCAGATGTGTGATTCTATGGTGAGTAGTGTGCATGATACTTACTTAGATACTTACTTAGATACTTACTTAGCCTTTACCAAGCATCTGAATATCACCCTATTTAATTGGCTGCAGATCTGACTCCCAGAAGGAACATGGTGAGAAGCTAATAAAAGATCTTGAAGTCCTCTTCTGGCTCCAAGTATCTTTATTAACAGAAAGCACTTTTGGGCCCATTTTTCTTGATAATAGTGTCAAATTATACTGTTTTTTTGGATGAAGGTTTAGGACCAGGTGTGAAAGAAAGAAAACAATGCTGCCAGAGGATTAGAATAAGATATTTTCTGCCTTCACCTCAAGCCTACGCTGTTTTAGCTCTCGATCTCAAAACATAGAGACTTGCAGAATCTCCTCTTTCCTCTTTGGAGGGGAAACAGAGCAAAGAATCTGTCCTTCTTCACTGCTTGTTATGTTTTGTGATTGTTTTCATCCCGGGAGGGGGATGTAAGTTAGCTGTTTTAACTTACTACTAGGTTTCTAGTGGTATTTCTGACTGACTTGCATTTTGCTGTTATTTGTATATATTATATTATATAATATATATTTCTATATATTATATATAATATATATTATTGTATAGATATTATTATTTTATAAACTTTCAAATTCTTCATTAGACACACTTGGTTCTGTAAATACTTTCTTCATTTATTGTGTTTAATTTTCCTCCATTGTAAGTAACGGATTGGCTTAGCTATAATGTTCCTTATGTTTTGGATATTAATTTTACACACAGCTGGAAATAAGTTCTTCTGGGAATCTTCAGCTAAAAAGGTATTATATCTAAGACCATAAGTCTAAGACATCGAAACAGTAAGCCTTTATGAAAATGAAATGAGGCCTGATTTTGTTCCCACTAAAGAAATGTAATCAAATATTCAGGGCCAAGAGTGAAAGTGAAATGGCACCATGACCAGATTTGGACGGTCCACTTAGGAGACTGGTCTTTGGAATAGCTGCTGCATCAGCAGGGCTCTCTTAAGTAACGCGGAGGTCCCAGGAGCAGCAGATGTACAGCACAAGATCAAAAGCTGAATATCATATACGCAGGAAGATTGGGCTTGTTAAGTGAAGTAAAGCATGGAGACAAAACCAGTGACATCCTAGTGAGAGACATAGGTCTATCACAAAGGTCAGACAAGGACCTGCAAGCAGGGAACCAGAAGTGGCAGACAGCATTCCTTAGCTTGATAAATTGACAGTTTTTGGAAAAGGATAAATATGTTATCATTCTGCAGTTTGAATTCATCTTTGATCATACAGATGACTGCTTCTTTGTGGCAACTGAGCCAAGAAACTATTCAGCACAGTGTAACACTTATGATTCTACTTAGCACCATCGATAGCTGCAGAATTAGGCACATAATCTAAACGCAGCTTTACTGAGGACTGCCTTGTAAAAGGTGCATTCTAAACCTCTAGAAAGGTATGGGATGGCAAAACAGGTTATGTGTTCATCATATCTTCAGTACAGGATACAGAAAAGATCTTTCTTTTGTTCCCTGAGTCTCCTTATTTTGAAGATCTGAAGCTAGTTGTTTTTCTTCATACCACTCATTTCAGATGAACTTCTCTTGCAGGACCCCAGATGATCCCCAGCCCACATTTGTCCTCTGGGTAGGCTCTGGGCACAGTATCTGGAAGCAGGAGTGGGAGGGTGTATGACTAATCTTGCTTTCCCACTCCTGGAAATATTCTCTCTCAGCAGCGCAGACGAAAACTGAAAATGAGTCCAATTAAAGTGGACTATACCAATAAACCGGGAACACATAGCAACCTTCAAGTGATTATGTAGGGCAAAACAGTGTGGTAGCCAACTGACTGCAATATCTTCTACTAAATTTAGCTCATATATCATACACACGGGTGGGTGGTATGTACTGCAGTCAGCTACCTTGGACTTGTTTGCTGTCTTATTGATTAGGTGTTCAGGTCTCAGCCATTGTAAATTCTTTTACTTCTCAGCGCATACTACGCTGCCTGGGGAGCTCATAGCTACAGTCCTGTTTAAAGACAGAGTTTTAAATTGTTTCTTTTCTCAGCATTCATTTATTCAGTTCCTTTTTTTTTCTCACTGCCTACTGCTTTTGGAGCTTAGTCGTGAGCTGAGCAATATACATTTAAATTGTTACTGCTGCAGTGTTTCAAAAGCTGTGTCTATCAGCTGAAATGAATCACTAAAGCTGCCTTATGATTTAAGCTACAGCTATTTTTCATGCAATTAAAAAATGTGCATGGCATAAACAAATGACTGATCAGATTTTGGCTCTCTCTTATTCATGCTGGGGACTGTGTGTGTGTGTGTGTGTGTGTGTGTGTGTGTGTGTGTGTGTGAAAAACCTATCATCATTCATATATGCACTCAACATTTTGTATGACAGCCTTTTCAAAAATTATGAATGCAAAGCAATAGTCACTCCAGGGCAAGATTAGTTTTTTTCTAGCATGCTCTTAAAAACAACCACAACCACAAAATCAACATTGATAGATAACTGAATGGTGGAAAGATTTCTAAAGAGTTGTGAGGATATTTTCCAACAAGATTTTTTAATTTTATTACTTTTCAACTACTGTTGCTAAATATTGAATATTATCATTATCCCACTATGCATTTGGAATATTGCGGGTTCATTCAACATATATATGATTATAAGAAAATGTATTACAAGTTGCAGTGTTGGCACAACATGCTATAACGGCGTTCCTCTCACTATTAGATACTCCTGATTTTGCCAGTCTCTCACTCTTGCTGCTGGGATTTTTGTACTTTTTTGAGAAAAACTTCAGACAAAACTGTTCAGCTGCTTCTGAGAATAGCATTTTGAGAACAACTTGTCATTTGGCCAATTTTAAGTAAAATCAAGTAGAATTAGATAACAGTTGTGTTCCATCCATTATATAGCTCTGAGGACTTTTCATCAGGGGCTTTATATTTTGCAATAAAACATTATTTGTTTTCTCTTCCTTTCACAGGAAATAATAAGCAAATTATAAGCACTGAAAAGATTTCTGTACTGAAAGATGTAGATTTCTATACATTTTCTATACATTTATAACATATAGTGTAAGATCTAAATTGACTGTAACATCTGCAGCTGATGGGAAAGGAAAAAGGCTGTTCTGAGAGCCATAATCTGCAATGGGTCAAACACATATGCCAGCAACATAGTAATAATCCTGTAATGCAGGAATGAGAGATAAAGCTGCCATGAAGGTGGAAACACAGGGAGGAAAACTGGAGCTGCAGAAGAAAAGAGAGTCAGTTTTGAGAAGAACCAGAGGAAAGACAGAAACAAGAAGCTGGAAAGGATAGAGACTGACACTGGATCTTCTATCTACTGTGCAGGTGTAACCACCTGTGCCACTGGCTTGGAGATTCTGTGGGAAAATTATCAGCTATGCATGTAATTACAGAGCATACGAGAATGCATGCGCCAAGGCCAGTCAGCCAAACTCAGCTCTGCTCTTCCCTATCTTACACATTCCTAACTACTAGAAGACATTCCTTCACTAACATAACTTCAATTCATAATTATAGAATAAATTTGATACATATCTATAATAGCATCTTATTGTCCATTGCAGAATAATAAAAGAGCATAGTCCTACATGCAATATTGATTATTTTAAAAGAGAATTATTGTGCAAATATTTAGAACTACATTTTCTGTAATAAAATAAACAACAACCAAAACCTTTATTAGTTTTATAAATAAAGCTGTCTGAGATACCAAGTTAGATTTAGCAGTAGTACAGAGGCAGATATGTTTTGGCTACATAGTGGGAAAACCATTTTTTGTGAAGCAGAACAGCTGGACCTATGCTAAATAGAGAGTGAAGTATTAAACATGGTTAGTAGCATTATACACACAGAGGGCCTGGTTTTCCAAAGAGACAAATCTTTTCTGCCTTTGTTTTTGTAGAAGATCCTAGTGCTGCAGCAAGTAGCCTTTCAAGTCTTACAGCTGTACGCATTTTAATACCACCTTATGTTCTTGTGCAGACTATCCACCTGGCAGGAGTAAGCTAAATATTGGTTTGCTGGACTCCTGAAATTTCTCTAAATTGCAAGTGCAGCAAATCGGCACAAATTTGGCAGAGAACACCCTGCAGTGGTTCTATATCAAGCTGTACTGCATCCCACTGCAGCCAGGACAAATGCTGCATCCAGGAAGACTCTTGACTAACAAGAATTTTCCCACCATTCAAGTTTAAATGAATCCCCTTTGTCTGACCATGGAACAGACAAGTAGTATAATCTATATTGGTCAGGGTCATTTTCTTGGAGAGAGAAGCAGCTCAAATTAGTGGAAAGTCTAAGAGATGCAAAAGGCTAGATATCTTAGTCATATAGCTAATGTATAATCACTGATTTCAGAGAAAACCACCCAATGTCCAGTTTCGCAGCATTAGACATGATCTATAAGTGAAAAGAATGACTTTTCACTTTACAGCATATGCAAATATCACAGAAAAATTTCAGGTGGAATTTATTGGATTAGATATATTCTGGTATTTATTATGTTATTGTATCTCTTTCTAACATATGTTTTCAGAGACATTTAGCAACTAGTGCTAATACCCAATGTTTTACTTCCTACCATTTTGTACAGCTAGTCCTGACATTTCATAGTTAATGTATCCGTCAATTAGTCCTTATTTAAATCTAATGTCCCAAAAGAAACACAAAACTTCAATTAAAATAAATAATGGACACGGAATAATATGCTAAGCATGGCATTAATCCCTGGCACAAAACACATGCAACTGTCAGTTTTCCACCTCAAATCAGTGAAATAAGTGGGATAGAATTTAAAGTGCCTTTTCATCTCCCAGAAAGCCTTAGCAAGCCTACTGATTTATGGGGCCTCATTTAATTTCTATATATCATGAAGAATTTGGTTGAATTGCTTTAATAGTTATTGCAGTAATGCATACAAGTCCTACACAGGATTGGAGCTCTTGTTTTCTGGGTTTTACACAAATGTTACTACAAATATTAAATATTATTGCAAATATTATAATCTTAGTGGGCAAGGTGAGTAGTTAAGAGGATTGAGAAGCTTGTAAATTTGAAGCTCAGTGGTAAACCCAAGAAAATAATGCACTATGAGACAGGAAAGGGAGGTTATTGGCGTTAAGTGCTGAAGCATCCAAAGAAAATATAATTTGGAACGACCAAATTCCCTGAGAGATCAGGGAGAAATATTCCTCCCAAAGGCACATCAGAAAGCTTCAGGGAAGATCTTGTGAAGATCCCATTATGTCTTCTTGGCCTTTGGGCTATGCTAGTAAATCTATTCTTGGGCTTCTGCACAGCAAACTCTTGCTTATCGCTCTGCATGTTTTCATCAGATAATAAAATATCCCTCATAACTCTTAGAGGTGTAGATATTACATATACAGTATTGCGCTACAGTAGAGTTTGTTTTCCTTCAAAAAACAGTTTCAGATAAAATCAAGTATTTGTCTTCTCTGGTACCTTGTCTGGCAACTGAGCTTTTTCTTGAAGGCAACATTTGTCTTCTCATTTAAATGTGAAAACTGGGTCTGAAATCACATCTGCAAAGGAAGCATTATTTCGTTAGTGAGTAGTGAATGTTATTAATATGGCTTTCACAATCTCTGAAGTATGCTGTGCTTTTTTTTACTTTTGAAAAGATACGAGGTATGCGACTGGAAAGAGATTAAAAGTGTGTACTGTCTAGCCCAGTTATGAGTTATCTTTATTTTCTCCTTTGTGGATGGCGGATTTAATATTTCACTGATGTTTTAAAATAATTGCACTTACTTATATTTTCCTATTGTCCTAATTCCCTTTTTACCTTGATTATTTTCAGCATTTTCCTCCTTTCCTCTCCAGGTTATATCACAAATCTACAGTCTACCTCCTACAGTTTCAATTTAATCACAGGTCAGACAGAAGTTTACTAACTTTCCTGTTGTATCACAGCTTAAGATTTACTCTTTAATCAGCCTGGAAACCTTGTGTTGGACAATGGCTCCTGCCTATGGTGATTTTCTGGGGTCTCTTCCTGCACTCATCCAAGTGTAGCTGTGCTATCTGATTTCCTGAAGTCTACTTGGAGAAGGTCTTTCAGACAGCTTTTGTTTCAGTTTTTGTAACGGTTACGTCAATAACAGGCTCTGATTTTTGAAAGTTGTACTTTTCTAAATTGTGTAGCTTAGGTTACACCAGTGGTGCAATCAGGAGTTGCACCTGCACCAAGCTTGAGGTCACTGGGCTGAAGAGGCTGCAAGACTGAGCGTGGTCCCCAAACAATGAAGGTGTGCAGAAACACCTGTGGGAGTTTTCATGAAAGAAAAATAAGGTGCCAGGAAAGTATTGTGAACAATAACTGGTTCTGTTGTGAACAATTTCTTGGTGATGAGAGTAATCGTTGTGGAACCTGTATTCATTACTTTCTGGAGCTCTATGGCAATATAGTACTTCTATCTACAATGTAGAGAAGGTAATTTTAAAGCCAGATACTGCTGATATCACTGCATGTAAAAGCTGACTGAAGAACTTTGCTTTTAGTTTTTCAGAAGTTAAGGAAGATGTGTTTCTTTGGTTTCTTTTCTTTTGCAGAAAAGTTGTAAAACTTTATGTTTGGTATTTAGTTATGTTAAGATGTCCTTCTTCTATAAGAAAATGAAAATATTCCATATTATAAATTGAAATTCTGCTTTTAATATGACTCTATATACCCAATTTCCTGAAACTGTCAAATTCATTGCTATGGGTTATAGTTTCTGATTTTGAAATTTTTATACTGGTGTTAAATGAGTCAAACTTGATAATAAATTCTTGTTAAAATATCAGGAAAATAAGTTTATTATACTGACAATCATAATTATAATGGCATACCAGACAGTTCTGTAATTTTTACAGAACTCTCTTCAAGATCCTTAAGGCTACACTTCTCAAGCTGGGAGGAAAAAGTTTCAATCAATGAAGCAAGACACCACTTTGAGACAAATAGCTTTATTTGCCCCTAGTTTAATACAGATGCTCAGAAATGACTTCTGATTGACCTTGACTTTAATCAAGCCCAGACTTTCTTGGCTTACATTAACTGATGTAATTCAGAATAAAAAAGTGCTGAAACCAATGAGCTGATTGCCGCAGCTAGAAAAGCTGAAACATGGTTAGTTATGTGTTTTAATGCAGTTTATCTAGCTGGATCAACAAGTTCAGGTAAAACATTCCATGAGAAGCCAGGGTTTCATGGTATACCTTCTGTTATGCGCCAGGTTCAAGCAAACAGGTTGATTTACTACAGCTTTAATTTTATCTAGGAATGCGGATTTTGTTTAAGAGAATAATTTCAAAATCTCCTTTAAGAGGCCCATGTCACTGAGGTGAGTGAAACAATACCAGTGCTAAAAGTATGAATGATAACAGAAAGCTTCAAAGGTCACTTTTGTGGGTTCCTCTGAGATAAAAGATTTTTCATTATAAAACTACCAAAATATCCAGCTGAATAGTAGTTTTTTATGCAACATTGACTCTACTTATATGAGTCCTTTAAAAAAGAGAAAGAGAAATCAGTGAAAATTAGGTACCAAGTATGTTGTTTCATATTTACCAGGTGCAGTTAACTACTGATCAATTTGAGTAGTTTTGCATATTGAAAACCTAACTCTATTAACTAATTTTTAGACAAAACTTGAATTACAACCTATATATAAAGTAAGCATAATCTCCCAATTTAAACAAAAAATCAAAACCAAGGCACATATCACTCATAACAGCATCTCACTGTGGTGCTGATGTGCAGTAGAAAAGTGCTTGCATTTTAATAAGAAATCCTTGTCATAGAATGTTCAACAAATACTTTTCTCTAACTGACTTTTTTAGGGGGCAAATCACTGCAAGGTTGTCTAGGGCAGACAAATCACTAAAGCTTGATGAAGTAATTATGAAAGCATTTTTTCCACAGGTGAAGCAGCTCAGAAGTCCCTAAGTGTCTATATTGTACATAATCTGGTATAGCTCTAATGATCATACTATAAACTCTGTCTGTAAAACCAGCAAAGTGAAGGAGATAGGCAATTCTTGTATACTACCTAGCAACTCTTCAAAAATTTGTTCTTAGTTCTTTGGTAGTAAAATGGAAACACAAGGCATAATTAAACATGAGATGTGTAGATGAAGAAACATTGAATTCAGCAAGGAGCTGGAGGAGAAGCTCCTGCCTCTATCTCCCAGGTAATTATTGTGCTACAGCAAAGTATCTGCAAGAGCTTCCTCCACCAGGAGGGGTGTATTTCATGTCGCTGAACCACTACGAGTGTGTTCAGCTGGAACAAGGTCAGAGGAGAAGCACATAGAAAGATGGAAATACTGAAGAAAACACGTTTATTTGCCATTGCACATAGATGGAGAACAAAGAACGCCTACAGGATTTTGGTTGTTGAAATGTGCACAGGACAAAATGTGTGGTTTTTAGACCAAATTCATACTGTCTGTATCAGCTCTCAAGTCTACAGGTATTTATTAGAATATATAAACAAAGTATCAGCTCACTTAAAGGTACAATGCTCGCTCTACATCTTTTAATTGCTTCCTGTAAGGTAAAACCCTCACCTATGATTCTGTGAATTGCTTTCTCTAAGATAAAACCATCACCTAGTTTTATCCAGAAAGTCAACTCTCTGGCTTTCTGTATCACTGTATAGCATTTAAAATACTAGTAATTTAAAATAATCACAGACCACTAGGTCAAGATATGAGTCTGCTTACTGTGGGGAGCTCATATATTCTGAACACTGATTTCCACAGAATCAGGGGAAGACATAAGAGAAGAGTTAGAAAGCACACAAGAAGTATGTTACTTGAAGACTGGGATTATAAAGAGGACAAGAAAACAAAAAGAAAAAGATCAGAAGGAACTAGGCAAAAAAGCAGGCAAAGCACTGTGAGAAGAGCATTACAGAGTGCTGGTGGGAAGCCAGAAAACTGCATTGAGGAGGAGGATTAGCAAGCATGGTAACATATGAGGTATCTAAGGGGGATGTTCAGAAGTGAGTTTTCATTTTGAGCATTCTGTTGGACATGGAATTAAGCTTCTACAAGAGTCTTAGCTGAGGTTTCTGTGGCATGCAGGTGTGAGAACTGAGTCTGCATTTATGTGCTGTAATCTCTTCCAATTCCAGCATATGTTTTCAGTTGAAAATATTCAATATATTTTAGAAATACCCTATTTTCTGGAGATCTGCTTTGAAAAAGAAGAAAAACAGAAGAACTAAATTAAAATCATAACTCTCCATTGTTTTGGAAATGAAGGGTTATTTTCTGCCAAGTAGAATAAACCTTGATGTTTGTTTTTGTTCCCAAAATGAGTTGCTACAATGCATTATGTAGAGCTGCAAGTCATCTTCATAACCCCAATTATTTTTAGTTTTTTTTTATTTTCTCTTTCAAATGCAAAGTCCTTGACTGGAAGATAATGGTCTATTACGTAAATATCCTTGTGGAGAGTACGAAGAGTGATAAATATATGGAAGCCATTGTGAGAGGGATAACATACAATAAATTCATTTTAAATGAATATAGATGAAGAGCATGTATTATCTTGTGCTACAGAAAGTTTGTGCAGCCAGCTGGGAAAACTGCTTATATTTCAAAAATGTTTAGGTTTTTTTTGTTTAAAAGATTACAACTGAATGTGTGCCATCCATTCTGAGAGCCCTTGAGCTTAGGAGATGAGATACAGTCACTCAAAATAGCTAGTACAATTACTATTTAAGAAAAAGAGAGAAAACTTTGAAAACTAAGGCAAGAGAAGTGATCTGCTGTCATTGAGACTCATCAGTAACCTCATTGTTCCCTGCCATTGTCTTGTCTGCTAACAAAGAACTTCTATAGATTCCCCACAGCCTGTTGCAGCATTGGAGAGCAGCTGTGGCCATATGGTAAGCAATGCTAAACTGATTTACACAATGTCACCCATTGAGGAAAGACCCACTGTGGCAACCAAACAGCCAGCTGCTGCAGTTTATTTTACTACAGAATCAATGCTTTTGTGGTGAAGTGAAGGACCGTAACTTCTCAGGAACTGAAGTATGTCCATGGGGCTACTCCAGATAGGAATCTGACCTAGGGGTTGAGGGTAGCCACGGTATGGGCTGTAGAAACTTCCTCATGGATTGCTACTTTCCAGCAGCAGAACAGCTGGTTGGTCTGGGTGACCTGTCCCATCAACAGCCCAGTCACCCTCAGATGAAGGCAAAGTGGTACCTCAGGTTCTGTGACAATCTGGAAATCCCTGTCAACAGCTTGAAGAACAGGTTGGGCCACAGGCATACACATGACCCAGCTCAAACCTCACCAAAACATCTAGGTGAGGGGCAGACCCATACTGGGCAGGGGACCCTGCTGGCACTGCTCAGGGCAATCAGGACCCATTGGTGCACACAGATCTGGCACATCTGCCCTGAGATGTCACTCACTGTGGGGCAGAGAGAGTTTGTTCAAACTGTTTTGATATTGGAAGGGTGACTTTAAAAAACAGTCTCCTCCAGATCACCAGTATGAACAGCCTGTTTTAAACCTGGACTTCCAATCTGAAGTGTGCAGAAATTATGAACTGTAAGCAGCCATCCAAACACATCTGGCATCCAGCAGCAGGCCAGTGCCATTCTTCAGGTACAAATAAATACATATGCTAAAGCTAATAGGCATTGAGAGTGGTGGAGCTCTCAATTTGTCCACTGACAAAGTACATGAATAAATTTATGACACTTCAGGCAGGTGGATATTATCCATCTCTCATTTCTGTAAGGTTATTTTACTGCTTATGTTTAGTCCAGCCCACGTCCATCTGCACGCTTTTATGATAATTTCCATGTTTTCAGTCTGAAATTGGCAGCTCAGCTCACTATATATCAAGCCAAACTCTTGTGGGTCATCTCTGCCTTTATCATTTCCCAAAGTCATCATACGTACAATCGGAAATTAGGAAGACTGCTTATGCAGGGCTCTTCTTTGTGCTGTCCTGGAGTCTTTAAGAGGTTCTTTTTCAGAACAAGCTGCAAGTCATGTTGCAAATGCTGATATTGAAGAGCCAGCATTTCCTACCTCCTATTACCTCTGTGCTTATCCCCGAGACATTTACTTCCATTAACAACAAGACACCTTTGAAAATTGAGTGCATTCTCATCAAGTTCATTCCCAATTGAAGCCCTTGCAAGCTGCATTTAAGCTCTGCTGACAAGACATTCTGTCAGCCCCACTTTTAGGCTTCCTTCTATAATGATGATATATTCCTTTAAGATCACCATAATGGTGTAACCTGAAGTCCTCAGCTCTTCTGGTAATGGGGCTAACTTTAAAAGCTATAAGTAGTCTCTAAGCCTGGCCTCTGCAGCTCTGTTAATAAAAGAGTGCATGTGGCTCTGGGTTTAATACTGCCTCAACTATACCTGGCAGTGATGGAATTATATCAGAGGTAATAAAAGCAAGACAAATAGATAAATAAAAAGGTACTTACTGTAGATATATACATAGGACACATAGAAAAACAGAATGATAAATTCCATCTTGATCTAAATACAGTTCAAAACAATGGACTGAATGTTGCTTGATCAGTTCTGTGCAGATACACATTAGCAATGTAATACCGGAAAAATGGTTCACACTTGCCCACTGAGAAAGAACAGGTGAACTGCACAATCCATTGTCAGGCCTCAGTTCTTGAGCTAGAGACACACACATGGGGGAACACCACTCCACACCCCATTACACAGTGACCACACCCACAGCTTGCCATTACAGGCAGCTGGGAAATGTGCATTGAAGGCAATACAAAAGCAAATAAGCAGTCATTCTGATACAGCTCTTGTTACTTTTCTTCACAGTCTTGATTAGTTTGTTCTTTAGTGGTCCTTCTGAAAGCAAGCAGATGGTTTTAGAGACAAAATGTGATATGGGGATGAATTCTAGTCTTAAGCATTTTAGTCATTTGGGAAAATAAAACAGTCATTTGGCTGAGGCTTTTCTTCTCCTAATTTTTAAGCCTACAACTTTCTGATTAAATCTTACTAAAACAAAAAAATGCTATGCTTATTTTCTCATCTTATCCTCCATTACAAAGAGTTAAATATAATTTCAGGTGCAAATATAGGTTTCATAGGAGGGGATGTATAGTAACACTTAATTCCTAGGAAACCTGCAGAGTGAATGACTTCAGAAAAGGCAAACAAAAGGGTAAACAGCATATTGCAAAGTTACTTCTGACCACTTCACCCATGATAATGAATTCTTCAGCTCATTCAATCCACCAGTCCTTCATGTCTGTGATATTGTTCTCCTTCAGAACAACTGCAACCACCAAATTAACAATTGATGTGGCAGAAAAGGCTTTCCAAGATTCAGAATTCAAATGCTTTGGTAACCAACAAATCATAATAAATTTTAGTATTTTTCTGTATCAAAGATATCCTAATATTACTTTCACAAGTGCAGCAATAATTGTTTAAAAGCACAGAGGAAATTGCTAATAATGTCCCGAGAACCTGGCCTCTTTCAAGCTTATGATAAAACTAATTTACAATCGTTCATCTTCCCATCAATTCAAGAGAAAATATAATTCACCTTTAGTGCTGGGAATTCTTAAGAACATATCCCAGAGAAGAGTCAAACACTTCAAAGATGAAACATGTTTCACACTTCTTAAAGCATCTTTTGCTCTGAATTACCATAAAGCCCTCTTATTTTTAAAAAAAAATATCTTTTAAATCTACTTACAGCTATGTAGATGCTGCTGCCTGAGGTGCTAAACTGCAAATAGATTTAAAGGTTATTTGTTTTCAAACATCCTGTTTCTCTCTTTTGAGAGCTGCTTCATCTCCAGCTGCAGGTACTTCAAAGATAACCATTTGAGAAATGGGCTGCAGCTGAAATCAGGAATAACTTTTAGTTTCCGTGCTGAACAAAGCATGATTTGAAGTTATAAGAACTTCAAATATCTTAGTGAAAGATAATTAATTACTGCTTTAAAAAAAAACCAGCCTACATAGCTCTGATGAGTTTCTGTTTTATTCATTTTAAGCTCTTGTACAATAAATTATTGTACTGCATAACTCCTATTAGGTACATATTATGCTATCTCATTGACCAAAGGCTTTCCCTTTTATCTTCTGCAAACACCAGCCTGAATCTCTATTTGCTCCCACAGAGGTGATTTGTGTCTCTCATACCAATAAGTGTTCAGGCTCATGTCGGACTTCTTGCTGTCAAATGAAGCTATTCTTGTTTTCAGTCTGTTATTTCATTAGTACTTACAGAATAGTTTCAATACAGGAATGAAGGAAAGGGCTGAGTCTTGCCTTGTTTTTATCCTACACCTTAATTCCTTTGTTCTCCAGTGAGATGGTCCGCATTTCTATTCATAGGAGGGGGAGTGGAGGAATGGTGATATGTATTTAGTTTTGAAAAGAGTTTGAATCATTAAGGATAGTAGATCAGTCCTGTTAAGGACAAATTTTAAAATTATTTAAGTTAATGCAATACAAAAGAGAGTAAAGAGATGGTGAAGAATTAAGAAATCTTTTTTTTTTAATTCTTCTCTATAAAGGCTGTGATGGGTGAGGTAGTGATGAATACATTACACAATTAGAATCAATTTTTTCTTTTCAGATAAGTTTTAGCTGTAAATGCAAGCTATTCTGAAGGCATTGCACAATACGAATGAATGCAAATTTTAAAAAGGAATAGCTTTAAAATTTCAATGTTTATAATTAAGATATTTAAGACCATTACTGTTGTTGGTTCTTACCATAGTATTATCATCAATTAAAAATGATTTCTGCTTTGAATTGAGATGTTGTGACAAGACTTACTGTCATCTGTGAGCAGGTAAACTCAGTATATAAGCCATTTCAGTAGTTGTTTAATTGCAGTGCCATTTTGAATTATCATTCCAATGTGTTTGGAATGCCTAATTTGAGCATTTCTAGTGAGCAGCACCACAACAACTGAAAAGTTACAAATGAAAAAAGGGATGTTTAGAACAATTATTATAATGTGTTTAAATTCTATTATTTAGGGGATTTAGAGTCTGGGCAATTATTGACCATTTATTAAAATCCACAATTTTATTCACCCTTTGTGTTTTGAAAAGACAATTAAAAAAAAGGAATGTTTTGTTTGCGGATGCAAGCTCTTAACTACAAATGAAGGCTGTGGGAGTCTGAGCCGAAGTGGCCACTGTGTAACAACTGTTTCCTGATTCTAACATGCAGACCTCAAGACTGTCATGGATTAGATCTTCAGGAAGAAAAAAAAAACACTGGCATTGAAGCTCTGTTGAAATTTTCACCTTTTAGACATTTGCTCTTTGGAGTTATGTTAGAAAAATGGGTTGGAGCTTGGGCTCACTGCATAATGTATGAAAAAAACAGAGAGCTGCTGAAATTTCAAGCCTCTAATGAGAGAAACAGATATAGTTGATCAATAGAACAATACTGAGAATAAAGTGTTTTGAATCTCACATTTCTCCGGGGATTTGCTGATTTCTTCAGTTTTATCAACTTCCTTCAGGATCCATAATGTAGAGGGCTGGCATTTTTTATATTATTGTATGTTTTTCCTGGCCTATTGGAGTTAGGACTGTGACAGACGCTGCTTCTTTGTAGATTATTACTCCTTCTAGGCTTTGGATTGTGGTTTGAGTTGCAGCTGTACGCATCCATGCTCTGCCCATCTGCCATCAGGTAGGGTAACTGAGAGCTCATTCATTTTGTCCAGGATCTGACAGGGTTACTGTTGTCTTTGTCCAGAGCTGTAGTCCCAAACCTAACAACTCAGTAATCAAAAGCCTTGAAATTATTTCTCTGAAAATGGAGTAGAAATGGTACGAGGCTGTATCTCTCAGAAGATGTCCAAGCCATTCTCCTCCTTCCATGGTATGTCAGAATCTTGTGATGCCTTTTTTTTCTTAAGATTTACTTAGTTTGCACTTTCTTAGACCTGAAAGAAAGAAGAAATAGATGATTCTTTAAATAAATCTGATCTTCCTGGAGTCTAAAATGTATTTTCAAGTTAGATACATTCTGTCCACTCTGTTCTAACATTTGAAACTTAGTTAGACAATCATTAATATCTGAACTCTGAAGGCTGAGTAAAGGCATTAGACTATTTTTGTCCAGTTAGTCCAAATTGGTGTAGAGAAGGGTCTATGCCAGCCAACCGGTATTCCTCTTATTGATGAGGAATCTAATAGATCCATTTAACTTGAGATGCTTTCTGGTTTACACTCACTTGGGATTTTAGGGATATGATTTTCAAAGACTGCAATGTTTTCATCCAAGATAAAGTTCACATGGAGTAGGAAGAGGACTCAGAAAACTTGCAGGGTTCCTCCTCACGCTATCAGGTCTTGGCATTGCAACCCAGTTAATTCTTCAGAGACTTGCAATGAAAAGAAGCCAAAACTTTTGGGTGTTGCCACTCCACTATGCTGGGCAGCACACATATCTTGGAAACTAGTCTGACATTGATTACCCTTGCTCTTATGATTTATGCTCCTATAAAGGGCATAGAGCACAAAATGGGTGTTGATGCTGTCTTGAGTAGGATTAACAACAAAATTTATAGTCCTTATTTATAGGTGGTCTTTTTTTCTTATTTATGGTTTGCTCTTTGTACATGACAGTGGCATTTAGTGACTGGATCAGACACAGAAAACTATTCAGGCAGACAGTTTACTCCCATTTCTGGCATGTGTCTTATTTTGGAGTAATCCAGAGGGTGAGAGAGAAGGAATGTCTCTAAAGATTATATTCAGGAAGAATGAACGTGTTTGCATGCTTCTAAACCTAAGCCTTTGTCTCGTCTTGCCTCCTCTGACATTACATTCGATCTCAGAAATTAAAAATACATTAAAGCATAACCCTTTAACTATTGACAAAATGATACCACAGCTCTTTCAGAAACCTAAATAGCCACTTTTCATACCATGATATATGATGCTGCACTGTTTTTGATATCCTTCCTTAAAGAGGAATTATTTTAAAATATCACTTCACCTTTTTTAAACTTAGCATATGATTTTCATCTAGATATTAAAAAATTCTCAGAGTTTTCCAAAAGGCTAGCAGTGCCAAAGGATACTTCTCCTGGTTTTCCCCCCAGTATTGACACAGCTGTGTTAATGAAGCTACTGGAGTTGCCATGTAATTGAACACTGGATATATATCTGGGATTTTTCCAGTTTCTCCAGTTGTGCTACTTAAGATGCTGCTCTAGCTGAATTTAGATGACAGAAATCAGTAGGACAGTTGGTTCTTTTTCCCATTTTTTTCTTTTCAGATGGATGTGACATTTTTGAATACTTTTTCAATTGTGCTAAGCATACAGAAACACTGGGGTAGTTACTGTCTCTGCTTCCAGTAAGTAACAAAAATACCTGCTTACTATGGCAAGCTACTCTTTTTTCTTACTGTCAAGTACAGAGTTACCTTGTTCAAGGATGATTTAAACGCAACACCTAAGAATATTTTTGTGTATAATTAGCATTAGATAAGTAAGGACAGTGTTAAAAAAACCCAAACCAAACCCAAACAAAACAAAAGAAAAAAATCAAAACAAAACACAAAACCCTCCTACCCTGGCATAGTAATTGATCACACAATCTCAACAGTGTGTATTTCACCTTTCACACTGTGCTATATTGAATATATTGAGAAGTAATTTATTTAATGTCCTTCAGAAAAGATTCAACAATGCATTTACAGGCCACTTTATGCATGCAAAGATCTCCTAGCTCAGCTGAGAGCTAAAAACCTTACTGTACTACACTAAATCTAAAGTAAACTGTCGTGGCTAAGTTTGAGATGCAGCTCAAATGCAGTCCTCTGGTTTAGATTCTGGTAATGCTGTTTCATGAATCAGTTTGCTTCTGCCAGTAAAGTTTCAGTTAAAGAATATTTATCTCTGGGATGAAGGAAAAGCCATAAAGACTGCTACATCTTTCCCTAAAATAAATACAGATGCTTCAACCACAGGTGAAGTATGTTTTGTATGACTAGAGGAACACGTCATTTTCTTAGCCTTGTCCTCGGCAGTAAGAGACATCTATGTCACTTTCAGTTGAGGGAAATGCCTCTGATTTTAAGGAATGCTGAAAGTACTTCCATTGGCTCTTATGATCCCTCTAAAAAATAAAATTAGAGGGAGATTGAAAGTTCTGCCACAAGTTATTCTTTAGTTTATGAAAATGTATTTTATTGAATTAGCTATTATGAGGATAGGGTAGCCTGAAAAAAGTCTCCTCTTGAATTTTAAAAATTGACATTTTGGTTCCCTAGCAGCTCATGAGTGCTTTTGGTTATATAGCACTGTACAGTGTCTCTCTACAAAGGTCTTTTTGTGTTGTGCAGTCAAGGTAAGCATGAAAGAGACTCTGCTTGCTTTTGAGCTCTGTGGCTCTGGAAAATGGAGACTGGCTGTATATTAATCAAAGCAATTACAGATGGGAAAGATGCTGGACTGCTTCCTACAGGTTTTCAGAGTGGGAACGAGAGTGAGTTTTTTAGATAGCACAAGTATTGGGTATCCCACCACTATCTCTGTATTCTATGCAAGTCACAGACAGGAATTTTCCCCAAAGTATTAGGCTTAAGATTTGCCTCAACAGTGTCATCATCTACTCAAATTAAAGCTCTTTTACTGTTTTTAGAAAATGTAATCTTTCTATTCCTTCATGTGTGTATCCTTCAACTACTAGTAAGAATTTATCTCATTTTAAAAGACATCTTTCAAATCACTCCAAATACAACTTTATCTTCCTGTTTATGAAGGAGAGTCCATTCTCATTCAATCTTTAAATACCAACAGAGGTCCAAATGGAACACAATATATTGTTATTATTCCTGTTCCTGATAAGAGGGTACGTACCCAGCCAAGGATGGGAAACTACAGCTACAGACACTGCACAACCATGGTTTTAATACTGATAGAATTACAGTGTTATATGTCAATATTTTAGTTACTCAGTTCCCTCTTCATACAGCACAAATGTAACTCATTGATGGAGAGAGTCGGATTCCCACAGGATTTCTGTATATGATATTTTGAAAATAATTGCCATTACCTACCAAAAAGAGAAGAAAATAAGGAATAATATGGTAAAATAAGTTTTGATGGAGATTTAGAAACATAAACCCTACTGTGTTTATAATGACAATCATGAGGCAGGAGAGAGTAACCCTGCTTGTTACCTTCAAACGCATCATGGCCTTACATGTTCAATTAACCCCAACTTAGATCCAGATCTCTCATTGTCCAAACAGCAGGTGTGGTACAGTGGCTTGTTTCAAAACTTTTTGATTGACACTCTCCTCTGAGATGAAAGATGGGTGTGGACAAGGGGGCAGCTAACTCTGGGTACCATTCCTTCCAAAACAATGTAGCTTGTGAGGATCATAAAGAAGACCTGAGTCAGATGGTGTGAAGGGGCTCTGTTAAAGATGGACTACTCCTGACTTGCAGATATGGCCAGTTTTTGCCGTCTTCCCTGGGGACCAGAAACTGTTGCAGGAGGAGAGGGACTTCAGCAGACGTGTACTCATCTGGTCAGACATTTTTCTAGTGTTAGTTTTTAAAGAAGGTTTCAATATATGTTATATTATTGTTCATGGCATCTTCTACTGTCTCTCATCTCCTATATATTCCTTCAGAATGGATTACTCAGTCTTCACAGAGTGATCCTGCTGTGTACTGCCTGAAATCCTGTTCTTAAATTCAAAGACAGTTGTATATGAGTGACACAGAAGTAAGTCTGTCAGCTTTCCCTTCATATGGGTATCAGCTCTCATGGCATATATATCTCATTCCTGCATCTATCAGCTCCTGAGCTATCATTTTTATCTGGAAGAATTTATATATGATTGGAAGTGGTGTGCTTATGGCTAGAGATCCTTTCACACAGTTTCAGAAGCAACACCTGATTATGTGCAATTACTGCTGGGTTTGAGCCCATGAGCCTTTGTAGCTGAACTGCCTTACTTCTACAGAGAATGTGGGAACATTTGAATTTAAATCTGTTCTCCTTTCACACTTCTTCTCTCCATTTCTCATGTTCAAAATTACTATTTTTTTTTTCTTCAAAAATATGTGAATTATAGCCACAGACTGTGAATAGCAGAGGTGATGCTATACCACAGAGGGCAGAATGAAGAGAATGAGTGATGCCTGACCTTTATGTTGAACCTTGGTACAGAAGGTACTGCCATAGCAGATTGGATTTGTAGGCACATTTTCTAGAGCAATCTAAAGGAACAATGTGGATAGCTAAAGTTCAGTTTTAAGTATATCCTGGATTTGAGAACACAAGTTCATGACTGTTGATCACAAGTCATACAGAGCTCTGTATCTGTCTCCATTGTCCAGATTCTGTCATGTTCTACTTTGATGTCTTTTTCAAAGCTCCATTTTATAGGCTAAACAACCACTGGTAGTCCAAATGACTTCCATAGAAAAAGAAAACAATGACACAGTAGCCATTCTTCTTGTATCTGATTTCTGAGCATTGGGCTCTACTGTGCAAGAAGCCCTGCTGAAGGCTAGGTACTACTTCCCATGTGAGCTGCACACACTGTTGGCACAATCATTTATGTACTGTGAGTATATCTTTTCTTCCCTAGGCATGGTTTCAGCAGTAGGGAAGGAAAGGAGATTCATCCTCGATTGTCTTGCTTTCTCTAGTCCTGCTTCATTTCGCCCATTGACCTATGTCTATAGCTTGCTGGATGGCTTAAATTCTAAAGAGCATTCTACTTACAACCTCAGCAATGCATGTCAGATCTACAGGCCTGTGTTATAAAGGTTTTCTTAGTTGGAATTTGGCAACTATGAATACTTATGTAACTACCTATTTTCTAGCAATAGGAAGACTTCTATGGTGAGTTTTAACCTGCAGCAGCTGACTGGAGAAATCTTACTGGCCACATTATTTTGTGAATGAGTGAGGTGATGAACTGTAGATATTGTACAAGGTTAGTGGGCACTGACACCCAGAAGCTGTATTCAGGAAAATGTCATCCTGAACCCTGCAATAAGGGAAAATAATTTCTTGTTTATGCCACATACATGCACTAAAAAAGTGAGATATGGCTTGATGCATGGAGATGACAGAGTCACCATATTGCATGTATAATCATGAGTTATGATGCCAAAGATAGAATAAAATAACAGCTTGACATGAATTTTCTTATATTCTATATTCCAATTGGAAATTAAGAAAAGTTACTATGGCTTTTATCAATTAATGTTTTTTATTCTTCCCCTCTATTTGTCACATTCACTGCCACAGAGTTATGCTGTTTCCTACTTGGGGTCCAGCTGCAATGATTCTGCTTCTATTTCACAGGGTAATCCGCCAGAAGGTTTCAAAAAAGTAGTCCTACCAGTCAGGGAACTGCTCTGAAACACAATCTCCTGAAAGAGAGAACAGGAATAATAATCCTTTTAAGCAGGAATATGAGATTTACTTTAAGTGAATAGGGGAAAAACCTTCCTCAGCTGCTATGGACTCTGACAATCTATTGCCTCAGCCCACGTACCAGCTATTACTTCCCCCATGGCAACCAAGCTTATGCTTCAGCTTTTTACTTCCTTGTCACAAAAGCATGTATGAGGATTGGAACTAGATGATCTTAAGGTCCTTTCCTAACCATTCTATGAATTGATCTATGAATTCTACAAAAATTATGACTTGGAGATAGGACTCCCCGTGAGAGCAAGCAACGTGCACAGCCTCCTTGCTCTGCTGGTTTTAAAAAGAAAAAGTGCTTGCCAGCAAAGTCAGGTGCCATTCCTCTGCTCCTAGGGGAGCACCTCTGCACTAAGAATGCCAAGAAAATGTCAAGTCTTTGAATAACAATACAACAAATAGATGCACTGGGTTGAACCAAACCTTCATCTAAGCTAGTATCCATCTGTGTCCAAAAAAAACGGAAATGAGGGAAAACTGTGATGCATACAGTATTAAGAAACTGACTAAATGTGGCCCTGATAAACCTGTTCTAATTTTGAAACTGGCCTTTCTTTGAGTAAAAAGTTGGCCTAGATAATGTACAGAATGCCCTTTTAGCCTAAATTGTTCCATGATTCCAGTCAAAGAAGTTTTTCTACCACTAAATTGAATATTACCACAACCTGTAAAAATATAGAGCTCATGCTATAGCTGTGGGAAGAACTTACAGTTCTTCACTGGAAGAGAAAATCCCCATTGTATTACTGCTCTGAGTTCTCTGGGATACAGATAGTTTTCCTATTAGCAGCTGGTACAGTGCTGTGTTTTCAACTTAGTATGAGAATAACATTCATAACTCACTGATGTTTTAGCCGTTGCTAAGCAGTGCTTACCCTAATCAAGGACTTTTCAGTTTCGCATGATCTGCCACTGACAAGGTGCACATGAAGTCAGGAGGAAGCAGAGACAGGACACCTGATTCAAACTAGCCAAAGGGGTATTTCATACCACAGCACATCATGTCCAGTATATGAACTGGTGGGATTTGGCCAGGAGACACCAGTGGCTGCATGGGGACAGGCTGGACATAGGTCAGCAGGTAAGGAGCAATTGTACTGTGCATCACTTTTGTCTCTTGGGCTTTATTGCTCTCCTTCTTACTATTACTATTGCTATTGCTATTGCTATCACTATTATCATTACATCAACTTTATTTCAATTATTTAGCTGTTCTCATTATTAATAATATTACATTTTAGTTTATTCAAGTTATTAAACTCTTATCTTAAGCCACAAGTTTTAGGTTTTTTTTTTTTTCAAATCTCCTCCCTATCACACTGTAGGAGTGGGGAACGAGCGACCTTCTCTGTGGTACTTATTTACCAGCTGGAGTTAAATCACTACAACTACATACTATTGTACAGACGAGTACTAGAGCTTTATTTTAGGTTTGTGTACCTAACAATGAAACTTGTCCCCTAAATAATTATTAAATGAAACTGAACATCACATCAGACACCATTAGAAGGGAGACGTTTCATGGAAGAAAAACTGCACATTTCTTATATGAGGTCTTGTTTCAAATAGTGAAATAGCTTCTAAGTTTGGGGATTTTTTCAATCATGCTGCTGCAATGAAAGGTTAATCTGGCCTAAGACACAAAACTCTCTCTTTCACTGTTCAGTCTTTAATATAAAAATATAAATTTTACATGTGTAAATCAAATCTCTGTTCTTGACAGCTTTGCCACATCTGCCTGTTTTAGCATGGGTTTGGAAGACTTGAGTGAAATGAAGCTCAAAAATAGAAGGTCCTTATTCTTTTAAAATATGTGCGTATGTCTTTGTAATAGAAATACAGAATCACCTGCACGTGGTGACTGAAGTACGTCTTTTGAAAAACCACAGGCGTTGCATTTCCCAGTCAAGAACCATCTTCTGATGCATCTTGAAAGGATAATGATGAATGTCTTAAAAAAAAATAGAGCTAAATTTCTTCCTTCCTGAAATGACAAAAGAGTAATAAAATGGTGGGGTGTATGGAGGGAAAAGAGATGCAGTTTCTGGAAACATTTCCCTAGGCAAAACAGACTGCTAAAACTGAATTGGAAAGGCTGTATCTGAGAGTCAGAGCCCACTCTGCAAGGGGCTCCCTGTGTTTTTATCAGATAAGTTTGTGGCTTTGCAGAAAGAGATCCTCAAAAGTACACAGCACAGAATTGCAGAATCATAGAATATTTAGGGTGGGAAAGGACCTTAAGATCATCTAGTTCCAGCACCCCTGCCATGGGCAGGGAAATCTCACACTAAATTATGCCACCCAAGGCTCTGTCCAACCCGGCCTTGAACAACGCCAGCGATGGAGCATTCACATCTTCCCTGGGCGGCCCATCCCAGTGCCTCACCACCCTTACAGTAAAGAACTTCTTCCATATATCCAATCTAAACCTCCCCTGTTGAAGTTTGAACCCATTACCCCTTGTCCTATCACAACAATCCCTAATGAGCAACACCAGCACCCCTATAGGCCCCCTTCAGATATTGAAAGGCTGCTACGAGTTCTCCATGCAGCCTTCTCTTCTGAAGGCTGAGCTTCCCCAGCTTTCTCAGCCTCTCTTCATATGGGAGATGCTCCAGTCCCCTGATCATCCTCGTGGCCCTCCTCTGAAATTCTTCTAACAGTTCCATGTCCTTTCTATATTGAGGACACCAGAACTGCACACAATACCCCAAGTGAGGTCTCACAAGAGCTGAGGAGAGGGGCAGGATCACCACCTTTGCCCTGCTGGTCATACTCCTTTTGACACAGCCCAGGATACTGTTGGTTTTCTGGGCTGCAAGCGCACACTGCTAGCTCATGTTCATTTTCCCATTGACCAACACCCCCAAGTCCTCTGCAGGGCTGCTCTGAATCTCTTCTCTGCCAAACCTTGAGCTGTGCCTGGGATTGCTCCGACCCAGGTGTAGGACCTTGCACTTGGCATGGTTAAACTTCATCAGGTTGGCATCAGCCCACCTCACAAGCGTGTCAAGGTCCCCCTGGATGGCATTCCTTCCCTCCAGCCCATTGACCGAACCACACAGCTTGGTGTCATCGGCAAACTTGCTGAGGGCACACTCAATCCCTCTGTGTCACTAACACAGATGTTGAACAAGACCGGTCCCAACACGAATCCCTGTGGGGCACTACTCATTACTGGTCTCCAGCTGAACATTGAGCCATTGAGCACAACTCTCTGTGTGCAGCCATCCAGCCAGTTCTTTATCCACTGATTGGTCCACCTATCAAATTGGTGTCTCTTCAATTTAGAGACAAGGATGTTGTGTGGGACAGTGTTGAATGCTTTGCACAAGTCCAGGTAGATGACATCAACAGCTTTACCTCTGTCCATCAGATCTGTAGCCCCATCATAGAAGGCCACCAAATTGGTCAAGCAGGATTTCCCCTTAGTGAAGCCATGCTGGCTGTCACCAAGCATTTAAACAACTGAACAAGCTGTGCTTGTTAGTAGGGGAAAGGAGCAAATATGCAGAAGTGCTGAAGACCAAAGCTAATAGTTGCAATATCAGCAGGGAACAGTTTTCCAGCTGTTTGTGTAGGGGATGTGTCCCACTTTCTTTGCTTGCCTACGCAGGATCAGTGCTGCTCGCAATAACCCTAGCAGGGGGCTGGCCACAGATTTCATGCTTCTCTAATATTGGAAATATTACTTGAAGAACCATTAGGAAGACATGCAGCAAATCTCTGCTCCCACTGCTGAAAATGCTGTAATTGAAAGATTAAAACCAGCTCTTTTTCAAGACCTTCACCTCTCTCCCTGGTTCATTGAATTGAATGAAAATTGATTCAGAAGAAATATTAATATCTGCTTTGAATTACCTAGTCAAGGCTTATCCTTTAAACTTTTAACTCAAATGCAGGAAAATAAACTCACAAGGCATGTCCAGCTGAACACTTTATAGACCACATAAGTTATGTGAAAAACACTTTAGCAGTGAAACCAAAATATTTGGGGAGGGGTGGGTGGAAAAGGGAAATGGGTTTGATCCAAGCAAACAGTTATTATTTATTTTTTGTCTGACTGAAATAAAACCCTAACAATTAAGCACAGTCATTCGTTTTCATTTTTGAAAAACTTTTGTAACTTGAAAGTATATGTTGCATTAACAGCTGCTTTTAAGAAATTGAAAGGTAGCAAAAGTTGAAGTTTGTGACTAAGAAAGAGGGGGCAGGTTTTTGGTTTTGTTTTGCTTTGGGTTTTTTTATACTTTTAATATATAACTGTGTTTTTCCAGTTGCCTAACCTGGGAAAAGAGATCTGAACTTGTGTCTTGGAAAATTTGAGGAGTGTCACCATATACTTGTTCAAAACAGGATTTTGACGTGGTATTCCTTCAAATTCCCCAGATGAACGATACTTCACTGTATTTCAATAATTGCTTGCACATTTTATTAAAAATTTAAAAGAGAAAAAAAAAAAACAAACAAAACAACCCATGTTTGCATGATCAGGAACTACAAGGCAACGGGATAGAAGTCAGATCCCTTTGCAATATATGACCCAAGGTCTCTCACCTTTTCTCAAGAGTGCCTCTATTACTTGTTCTCCAACCTTTTTTACTGGAATTGCTTAGGCTTTTTATTTGAATACTTCTTTTTTTCCAGGAAAATTCTGAATTTGCAAATATTTAGAAGAATCGAAGCACATTATTTAATAAATTTGCTACATTAAAATTATTTTTGCCTGGCCATATGCAGGAGTAACCTAACTTGATCAATTTTGTTTCAGTGAAAGCTGTATTTGTACTAGTCATAAGCCACAGGCAGCGCTTGACTGTGAACTTTTACCCCATTTTGTCTTGTATAAATTGAATGCTGAAATACTAATGACTTCTGGGAAACCTCTGTGCAGCAACTGACAGTTCTACAGAAAAAGAAAAAAGACGTAGTAAATTTTGACCTCAGGATTGTCTTTGACTTGTGTTTTCATTAACTTTAGATATCAGGAGATTCTGGCTCTGCTGAGACAAAGAACTCTCTGTTACAGTTGCATCAAAATTTATACAAAAGCAGGTGGTCTTTTCTTTGTCTTGTTCACTTCTGTCCTTGTGAACATTTTCTTTGTGCTCCTTATTTTACCCTTTGAGCTTAGAAGAGAGCTTTTCCTATTCTTTTGTTAAAGTAAGGTTAGGGAGCTGTTGTTTCATCTGAGATATCATTATTTGTGACATTTCAGATTCCAGTAGAATGTTTGTGATTATTTTGGGAAAACAAAATCAAGAATTTCATCATGAATTTTTTGCTCCAAACTGTGCCTCAGCTCTTTATTGTTCACAACATTGTGCTTTAAGTTTAGGTGTTCCCAAAAGGGGAAATTATGCTCATGTGCAATTGTTAGAAGTTTTTGCGAGCTGCGAGTCTCATTCAAAGCCCAGGAAAATAAATAAGAAACTTTCTGCTTATTTCTAATCTGTTAACTGTGGATAGATAGCTGAAGCTTCACGGGAGAAGTGAAATCTTGCCTGTCTTGAAGTCAGTGGTAGAACTCTCTTGTACTTCTACGGATCCAGGATTTCCTTCTGATCTTCAGTACCCTTTTTGGGATGGTTCAATTTCTTCACCAATGCCTTGTGATTGTACCCAAGTGCCAGCATATCACTCACCTTCCCTAGTATCAGGATAGTAGCATTTTTGCACCAGAGCATGCAGCTTCATCAAAACCAAAATGAGACTTGGAATTTTTTTCCCTGGAAATAGTATTTCCATTTTGAGATTATCTCAACATTCTAATCTCAGATGACAAAAAAAAAAAAAAAAAAAAAATATTGCTTTTGAATTTAAGACCCAAATAGTTTCATACATATGTTTACAGTCTTAGTTTAAGTATTTAATCTTAATTTCATTTTTTAGCCTTATTTTAGAGTCATAGAATCGGCTAGCTCGATAAAGGCTTTTAAGATCATCAAGTCCAACCTTTAAACATTATTTATATGATGGTGCTTTGTTGTTATCAATAACAAGCATGCTGATGCTTTCAAATCGCTTCTTTTATTTACTTAATGTCCCTGGAAATAATAAGATGTTGCTAACCTCAACATGGTTGGACAGAAATCAGGCTTGTGCTAGTTTGTGGGAAGAAGTTCTGAATGAGATAAAAGAGAAGAGTAAATGTCACAGAACAGGCAAAACAAGACTATGTTTACATTTTTAATTACTGTTTTTATAATGCCTCAATATAATGTGGTGAGCATGTGATACAGTGTCAGCGCCCTGAGGGAACTCACACCCCTTCATCACAGCCTCTCATCACCCTGTCCATGCTTATGACCATTTTTCTGAGGCCCCTGGAGCTGTCAGTACCTACCCCAATGATGTTGAAAAGGGAAGGTCTCGAGCTCCCCACAGCCTTGCCCTCTGCAGCCTGAGGGAGCCCCCACTACTCTGGCCCCTGCAGCACTTTGACATAAAGCATAAGGCAGGTAAAGAGACAAAAGATTAATGAGAGAGAGAATGAAAACAAATAGCTGACTCCTATAATTTGAAGGAAAGGAGGGAGCAAGAGAAACATCATGAAGTCTGCATTAACAACTGCCCAGGTTTCTAAGAGAAAGAGAAATAGACCCTAATATACTGCTTAATTCGTAGTACTACTTTCACTCAGTCTACATAATTTTTACTTTTATAAGTAAATAATGAATACTACAATATAGACATTTATGGACAATAGTCACCAAAGATACATCACCCATTAACTGTATCTCCAGCAAAGTATGACTTCCAGATTCTTCTTAAGATATTAAATTTTCAGCAATTCTAATCAGAAAAATTTACTTTAATCTGCTCGGAGAACTCAAATACCCATTCTAATCAGAATGCCTATTGCTCATTTTATTTCAAAGTGATTCCAAATTCATACATTTTGCCCGTGGGTTTTAAATTCAATTTATGGCCCCATTTGTCACCTGAAACATGGAGAAAATAATTGCATAAAGAGAAAAATAAGGTTTTACAATTTTTTAATTGGAGGGGAGGAGGTAGAAGTTGCCGCATGATGATTAAATCCTTAATAACTAATGTGGAAGAAATGGCATGAATTAAGGACAGACATCATGCATGGAGCTACGGGAACATATGAATTCAGAATTTATGGAATACATTCCAGGCTGTGCTTTCTGATAAGGACAAAATATTCTGTTTGATTTAAGATGCTTAGCATCTCTAGCACAGTTACATGAAGCTCAGAGTTCATTTGTTCACCAAGTCAGAATAAAAATGTGGCTCAACAGAGAATAATGCCCCTAAACCTTTGGCAGAAGTGTGTTTAGCTCAATTTAAGGCAAACTGGTCTCACTGAGTTATTTGCTGCAAAATGTCAAAGAACCACCATGTGGAAAACATGACATCAAACATCAGAGAGCAGGATTTCCATATTGCCTGGGTAAGATGCACAGGCAAGAGAACATGAAACAAAATGCCTAAGTCTGAGTGACAGTAACACTTTGATAACTTGTATTGCATAGCAAATGTTTGCAAGTGAGAAGTGTATTTTAAACAGACAACTGTATTTAAAATTTGCACTTTAACCTCCTCAAAACCTTCAGCAGTTGAGGCGCAGTTCGCCCAGTAGGAGAAATTTTTACCACATAAAGATGACTGTTTCAACATGTTGATTTTAAAGACTATTTCTAGGGGATGATCCATTTCCACCTTTATTAAATAAACAATCAACAAATAAATGAACAATAAAAAGCAAACATTGACCTAATTTGTGCACATCCTTAACAGACTGGAGTAGAAAGCTGAAATTTGACCAGAGGTTAGAATTTGGGGAGTGAAAAATGCTTTACAGATTCTTAGAGAAAATTAGTTTCTATTGAGCTGTGATAAGCATTCTAAAAGTATAGTTTATGAATATTTTGAATAAAAACACTTTACCAATTATCCAAGGATGTAAATAGAGTATTTGGCATTGCACAAAGAAATTGAGCCTAAACTTTTTATGCAAGCTAAAAACTAAGTGCTACTTTTCCTGTAATGCAGTCTTTTAGAATAAAGATTTTCTATTGCATTATTTCACGTTCTGGTGATTTTAGGCAATGCTACTGCATAACAATCTAACTTAGTTGCTTGTGGGCCTTGATACAGTCCAAATTTGCAGTAAATTATGATTGTGCAATGCAGAAGACAATTTGTTTCTAAGGTTCATTTGTACATGAACCTTAGAAGTTTGACACGGAAAAGGAGTGTAAACTCATCCTATTGACTTTCCTCTCAACAGAAATTTTTTTCCTAACATATGCCTGCAAGCTTATAATTTTAATGCAGTAGTTTTAAAACACTGGCCTCAAGACTATCCCCTGAGTCATTCATCAGAAAGTCTCCACTTAGATTTGCAGCTTTTTAAGGTGGTTTGTCTAGTTTTGGATCCATAAGACCGCAGCCATACTTAAAAAAATCACAGGTTTTCGTTTTTGGGAGATGAATTATCTAGCACTTTTTGCAGCTGGTGTGAAGCCTCATTTTTAATGAGAAATGAGATAAATTGGAACTGAACTTCTTGATCCAATGCATATCTCTCCATTTTTATTTAACCCAGAAAAGGGCACTGATCATAGGAGTTTTGCCATTACAATACTTAGTGCATTCTAGCACCTCTTAGATTTTTATTTTTTTTATAATATAACTTGTAATTACTTTAAGGAATTAATCTTTAAAAGCATAAACTCTCTTGTAAGTAGGATTTTATTAGAAACTCTCTTACATATTGTTAAGTGTTTTCTTAATTATTGACCCGGCTTTTGGCATTTGGCCACCCTGGTTCCCCTGCCACAAGTTATTGTCTTTGTTTATGTATTTTCTGGCTTGCCTAGGCCACAAGATTGCAAATGTTAATTCAGGAAATTAGTTCCAGTGATCTTAGTGGAACTTCTTGCTCTGTGCAGGTTCACGTATGTACATACATTTAGAGAACTAAGGTGTTTACTTCAGAAGGTTTCAAGACAAACTTACATGATAAAACTCACTCATTTCTTGGCCCTCAAAAATTAATACTCAGAACTTTCTGCAATAATTTCTACCAGCATTTCTAATTTCTCAGGAATGTCTTGTAGCCTCAAAATTATTTCCTTCAGGTTGTTTATTTTTTTTTTTTTGCAAATTGCCAAAATATGGTCAAAGTCATATAGTAAGTCACCGTTACATTTCTGACTGAGCTACATGTCACAAGGCAAAAAGGCACAAGGACAAAGTTATATTGAATTTAAGAAAGCCCATAAGGAGACACAGAAAGAAAGTGATTGATACAAGCTGTTGTTTCTTGAATTCTGAATTGGTCCATCTGTGTAGCCTGAAGCATTGGAATGAGGTAAAGGAATATTTGGAAAGTTCACATAATTTATTTAAAGCTAAAAATAACTGGTAATGTTAGAAATTAACTGTTTCTTTACACAGACACATTATGCAAGTGAATTCTGTGGGAAATAAGTGTACATCTTTGAGGGGAAAATAAGAAATTGATGCAAATCTCCAACTTATTGAAGTCAAAGCTTATATATGCATAGTTAGCAACTGACTGATTTTCTGAAATGCTGCAGAGGATGAATTTCAGAGACATTTATTTTCAAATTGAGTTGTTAGTGCACTGCCAATTCTTAAAACCAACTCTGCAGTAATATCAGCTCATCACAAAATAAGCTGACAGAGTGTACCATATTTTTTACATGGAATCATTTAAACCATGAATCATTCATAGCTTCACATAGGTGCTGAAAATAGTGAAAAACCTGCTGTCATGCTAGACAAGCCTGGCACATGCTTGCCACAAGTGATGGGTTCTTCTTTGCAAAACATATCATCTTTCAATCCTATTAGGAAGAATGATCAAGGAAGGAAAACAGAAAAAGGACTCTCTTTTCCATACCCTCTTTTCCGCCTTTCCTCCCCTCCATTTTGAATGATATCATCTTGCCCGTTCAAAATGGAAAAAGGAGGAAAAAATATTTTGATTCTCTATTGCAGCTGTCCCTGCTTTTGTTTCATTAACAGGCAGATATTATCCATGTTGTTCCAAAAAGAGCAAGTCCTGCTATAGTGAACATATCAGAATCCTCATTGTGAATCACCTCCAGAATGCCATTGTGCTGGGATGTGTATTTGTAGATAATTAGCTGAATGTACCAAAGTAATCCAGCCATTATGACAAAAGGCAGCAGCAAATGGCAGGCTAGTATGATAGATTCTGCAAAATGTGCAGAAAATCTGTCATGGGCCAGGCTGCAGACAGCCTTATTCCCTGCTGTAAATAATAGTAGAAAAACAAATTGCAAAGGAAATTAGAATACCCACCTGAACTGAAGTGCAAAAGGTGGTTAGCATACACTGCATTAGGTGACTGGTGGTGTTCTGGGAATCACTGGATCCACGTCAGAACATCTGTAAAACTAGTTAATGAGCAGCGTGACAAGATGTAGCCATTTCACACGGTAGTCCTTGTAGAGGAGTGTTCACTTCATCCCCGGGGACCTGTTTTGCCTGGAAGCTTGCCTGCCAACCTGCAGCTGGCAAAACAAGAACGGTAGGTGAAAAGAGGAAATGCTTTAGGCCCATTTTGTGCCATCAAGGAGTAAGAACTTGTGATAGGCATTGCAGGACTTAACTTAGACACTTAGCTCTCAAATGCTTCTGTATCTGACAAAATGCTCCTGCATTATCTATGCACTGCAGAGCAGTTATTTGCCTAAGGCAGTCCCTTGAGTAACATTGTGAGCAAGAGGACCAATAATAAATGTGGAGAAGCAGGCCATTTCCTTACACTGTATTCCTCCTCAGGAATCACCTAACTTGGGTTTCATAGTCCTGAACCTCCATTGGAGCCAGATTTCTATGCCAAAACACTGAGGCACGTTGTGGGATTAGTCCCTTTCCTGTGCTGGTTGTCAGCAGCGCACTTAGTCACAGAGCTCTTGCAGGACACACAGGTTCATTTCCAGCTATCTCATCACAAGATATAGAGAGCCTTAAGCCTCAGGGTATAAGGAATAAGCAGTCCATGCATCCAGTCTTTCATGTTAAAGATGTTCCAGGCTACTTGCTATAGTTATACTTCATTCAGCCAGAAGACAGGAAGTGGAAAGAAATAGAAGGAGTGACAGCCCTGAAGCTGAGTAATATTGACTGATATTACCAGTACTGACCAGAATGAGGGGGAAATCTGAGGCCCAGTCGCTGTGTTTATTGGTATTCATATTTTTCATATCAAATTAATATGAGAAGGAGTGGAACTGAACTTTTAAAATTTGAGAAAATTGTCATCTACCTGGACTTGTGCAAAGCATTTGACACTGTCCCACATGACATCCTTGTCTCTAAGTTACAGAGACATCAATTTGAGAGGTCGACCACTCAGTGGATAAAGAACTGGCTGGATGGCTGCACACAAAGTGTTGTGCTCAATGGCTCAATGTCCAGCTGGAGGCCAGTAACAATTGGAGCCTCTCAGGGATTGGTGTTTGGACAGGTCTTGTTTGTTCAACATCTGTGTCGCTGACATGGACAGTGGGATTGAGTGCGCCATCAGCAAGTTTGCTGATGACACCAAGCTGGGTGGTTCGGTTGATACGCTGGAGGGAAGGAATGCCATCCAGAG
>JAOEHY010033775.1:0-23563 GCA_025447955.1 Psilopsiagon aurifrons
AATTCTTACCCTCAAGCAGGAATCAATAATGTGTTGGGTAGTGCTGAGGTTTTTTTTCTCAAAAAAAAAAAAAAAAAAGCAAGGAAAAAATCAGCAGATTGTGCATCCTAACTTCCAAAGAGCAAGTATACACCAGGTGATAACTATTTGCTAATAAAATGGTAAAACACAAAATACACAGAGGTCTTGCAGAACATTCATTCAAACATCTGTTAGTAAGAGCTCTAAGCAAACTGCCATCTGTCAGACCATTCATTTTGTCAAAGTTCATTTCCTCATTCATGAGTACTGTTGTAGCAACTTCCAAAAATACCTGTCATCATAGATTAAATATTTAATATTACTTAATATAGCTCTCAGCTTAGTATAATGTGGCCAAGTGAACTTTATGAAATACAGTCTCAGGGTCATCATGTAAGGTGACTCAAACCATATAAGAACACTTAATTTTCTAAACACTGAAAAAACTATTAAAGCACTTTTTTTTTTTTTTGGTTTTTTTTTTTTTTTTTTTTTGTTAATATGCCAAAATTTTACTTAATGTCGTAGGAGGATTTCCCTGGCCATATTGATCACTGGCAGTAAGTACCTGAAAGCCCTTGGCAGGGGAGAACAGAAACTAATCATGAAAGTGCAGTTGAATTCTCAAATCTATCTCACGTAGGACCTCTGAACTGAAGGAGTTAGGAGAGATCTTCATCTAGTCAAAAACTGCCATAAGTTCATTGTCTTCAGTGGGCTCACTAGCAATGTCAGCTAGCTGCTGATCTCTCTCAGCACCTATGTATTTAGTTTATAGGGCAAAAACATAATTTATGCACTGAAAATGGACAAGAAAACAAAAGGACTGGGAGCCTATTTCTTAGTGCAATCATCCAGGTAAGTCCCTCATGTCCCATATCTAGGTATCTATCTGATATCATCTTCTATATCCTATGTTCATTCTTTGTACAGCCAAACACCCACACAGATGTCTATCACACAACTTCTGATTGAGGTTTTGGATGCACAAAAGCAGTCAGTTCAGAGTTAACATCCCCATGGCAACTGAAACTTAATGATGCTATGAACACTGTCCATAACACACTCTGTCAGGTTGTCTGCCACCTTAATTCAATATTTCATGTAATATGGCTGAAAAACTGAAGTAAGAGTACTTTTAAACACACTGTTTCGTGCATTTGTAGCACCATCTATTTGAATTAATTTTTTTTGCACATTTGCCATCCTGATATTAAAAGTAATCAAACCAGCAAGTGGTAACAGAAGTAAATAAATCTGTGCCTGTCTGGTTTCTCATGTCAGTAGCAAGTTGCATGCGCAGATGCGCCAGGACCTGTGATGTCTCATCAGCTGCAATGGAGTGGCATGTATTCATCATAGTTCTTCTGTGGAAATAACAGCTGAGAGAAGCTGTGCTTGTTCAGCCCTGAGACAAGAAGGCTCCAGGGAGACCTTAGAGCAGCTCTCAGTGCCTAAAGGGGCTACAGTAAAGCTGGAGAGGGGCTTTGGACAAGGGCCTGTAGGGGGGACAGGACATGGGGAATGGTTTTAACATGACAGAGGGAAGATCAAGATGAGTTCTTAGACAGAAGTTCTTCCCTGTGCAGGTGGTGAGGCCCTGGACAGATTGCCCAGAGAAGCTGTGGCTGCCCCATCCCTGAAAGTGTTCAAAGCCAGGCTAGACAGGGCTTGGAGCAGCCAGGCCTAGTGGGAGGTGTCCCTGCCATGACAGGGATTGGAACTGGATGAGCTTTAATGTCCCTTCTAACCCAAACCAGTCTGAGATTCTATGATAAATGATGCTGTGCTGAGGTGTGATAGTCAAACAAGTGGTATTGTATGTTCCAAACACTCACTTTCAAAACCAGTAAAGCAAGCAAGCCTCACTTACAGTTGCTCTTCTTCTAGGCTTGACTTTTAGAAAAAAGCTGTTTCAAATTACTTCAATACATCCCAGTAAATTAAGTGGTTTTTTTTGTGTGGTACAGAGGCATGTATGTATATCATCTGTGCTGATGACCCCATAGTAGTTATGTATATGACGAGTTCATGCATGTTTAGGTAGGTCAGAGAAATGCAGAGCAATCTGCAGGGCAAGAAGAAAGTACAGCTATAGATGTGGAGAAGCAAGCATGTGGTCCCTGGCTACGCCTTTGTATTTCTCTGTAATTTTGCAGCTGGTGGGAAAAGTTACTATTTTGTACATATTGAAAGTATGGGAAGTCACCAGTATCATGATACTGCAGTAGAAAGCAAGGGCTAAAGTAAATTCCTTGACTCCTCCCGGAAATGATGATCTGTGCCTTATCATCTCAAAAAAGTTTTAATTTCAGTGGAATATCAATTCTTTGGACTGAAAAATGGGAATGTGTTTTACCTAGCGCTCTTATAACCTTCTTATTCTATGAGTGGTTAAAATAGAGACATTGTTCAAGTCTTGAATCTTCCAATGAGAATTTTCAGATTTTTAGGGTTTTTCTGAGTGTATTGCAAAACCAAGCAATATTAACATTTTAAGTCTAATTCATTGCCTGTCATCTTTCTGTAGGAATAAAACTGCAAACATAGTTAAAACGACTGTCTCACTGGAAGGTGACTTCTTGTGTTTATTTATCAACTTTGTCTATTGGGTCTTAATTAGAAGAGAGAATGAGAAATATATTGATTGTGGTATCAAGATTAGAAGCAGCCTGGGCTGCAGTGATCATGCACTTGTGGAGTCTGCAGTCTCGAGGAATGTGAGATAAGCAAGGTTTACAGTCAGGACCCTGGATTTTAGCAAAGCCAACTTTCAGCTCTTTCAGGAGTTAGTAGGGCCCCCTGGG
Source organism: Psilopsiagon aurifrons (assembly GCA_025447955.1). Taxonomy (NCBI): domain Eukaryota; kingdom Metazoa; phylum Chordata; class Aves; order Psittaciformes; family Psittacidae; genus Psilopsiagon; species Psilopsiagon aurifrons. The sequence goes on from JAOEHY010033775.1 coordinate 2,829, forward strand.
AACACTCCCTCATGGACAAGGGAGCAAAACAGAGCTGGCAGTTCTATACAGACACTTTCTACAGAGCTTTCAGTCCCCAGCTGTAAGAAATCGAGACCTTCTGGTCAAACTAAAGGGCAAGAAGGAAGTGCACAGGCAGTGGAAGCAGGGATAGGTACATACTGGGAAGAGTGTAAGGACGCAGCCCAGTTGTGCAGAGATGGGGTCAGGAAGGCCAAGGTGGAGCTGGAGCTGAACTTGAAAAGGAATGTAAAGAATGACAAGAAGGGCTTCTACAGGTATGTCAAAGAGGAGAACCAAAGTATGTGTGCTCCCCCCACCCAACGTGCAAGGTGCAAGACTGGTAAACTGGTAACAACAGATAAGGAGAAGATTGAGGCACTTGAAGACTTTTTTGGCTCAGACTTCACTGGCAGGATCTCTCTCCATACCTCTCAAACGGGTGAGCTGCAAAGCGGAAACTGGTGGAGCAAAGCCTCTCCCACTGTAAGTGAAGATCATGTTCATGACCACTTGAGGAACCTGAGCATTCATAGGTCTGTGGGACCTGATGAGCTCTATCCCAGAGTCCTGAGGGAAGTGGCTGTTTCCATCACCAGGAACATCTGGCGTGAGTTATTTAGTATGCATAAGGTAAAGTTCTTACCCAGTGGGTGTTCCTGTGGGGAAGAAGACAGGTTCAGCCCATGGACTAATCCCAGAAGTTATGATGGAGTCTTCCCCACTTTCCTAATTTCACATATTTATAGAATATAATTCAGGTTAGTAACTCCTTGTAACCCTCCCACCATGTATGGAGTGGTCAGTCAATTTCCATAAGGTTACATCAATGTCATTGAAAGCGCATGGTGTTGTCATGCTGACATTGTAGGAGGCCCTTGGATCTGTCCAGACTTTTCATAGTAACATAGGTTTGAACTTTTAACTCTGTGCCTATGGAGCTGGAGTGACTGTAGTCATACACACTTTGTTACTGATGTGTGTAAAATCGTCTTGCTTTGCCTTTGCAAATACAAATCTAGTTCATTGTTTGGCAGCTGCTGTGTGGTTTATCAGGACATAGTGCCTTCAGATCCCCGCTCCTGCAAGGCTGTGCAACAAAGTCTGGCCATGAGGCCTTTGCTCTGTTCCACCCTCCAGTCATTTTTCCTTAGCATGTGCCAACATGCTTAGCCTGTTGCAGGATTGCCTGGGGAGCTGTCACTGGGTAGATTCCATGTGTGCCAACCACATCCCATCCTGGGAGTAGCAGCTGCATTTTACCCTAAGGTTTTCTCAGTGTTGTAATATAACCTTGGGGGTTGGAGAGAAGTGGTCTCTAATTTCCCCTATTTTCCTACACAATTCAACCAACATTCAGGTAATTTCTTAAGGTACAGGAGAGATTAATCATTTGAGTCAACCTTTTCTGCCATAGCAACTGGGAGTAAAGAAACCGTTTGAATAGTGCAGTCTTTTCAGCAGTCACAAAGCCATCTGTCCCCTATATGCTTACTAAACTCTCTCTTTATTCCACTTGTGTCCATCTAAAACCTTGGCCTCTCTCCCTGCGCAACCAGTCTCGTAGTAACTAACACATTATTCTCAAAGATGACAATATGTGGGAAGGATTGTTTTCAAATAATCCTGTTTTTTTGGTTTGTCTTTCTTCCACAAAGTTTGTAACAATGTGGATGATCTAATAGTTGCCTGAAGTATGAACAGCATCACCAGTCAGAAGTCCTAATTACAGCTGGAACTTCAATATGCCTTGTGTCCTTTATAAATTGACAACAGAAAAGACTCTGCACTAACTAGTCAATGTGTTTGCAGATACATGGGAAAAGCAACAGAATGATATGGTCAGCATAAAGCCATCTATGGGTGCCAGGCTCTCTGGAAAAGAGTTTTAAATAGGTATATGATGACTAGGACTGTCTTGACCAAGGAAGAAAGAGAGCAAAGATGTGTGTTTTGTGGTCAGTGTTATGACAATTGGAATACTGCTTTGTGAGTTACTGGCTGTGATAGCATGAGGAGTAGTTACTCACCAGGAGTCTGCAAGCACAGATCTGCTGTGTCACTTGTTCCTCATATACTCTGCAAAAGATCCAGACCGTGTTTGATAGTGAGATATGCAGCATCTTCCAGTGCTGATGTAGCCAGGATTACATAGGAAAGGAAGTCTGCCCATTGCAGAGCCCATGTCAACCATGTATCGTAGAACCACTCGTTAGAATATTCCTCTTCCTTTACAGCAGTAATAACTACAATTTCTGTAGATCAGCTGCATAAAAAGACAGGGTAGTGAACTGTGGTTAAGGAGCTCTCTCAGCATGGATTGTTACTATTTGTTAGCACTGTTTTCACTTAACTGAGTTTGTTCTGGTGGAGCAGCTCATTAGGTTTAGTTTCCCAGTGTGTTATAATAAGCTGAGAATGTGCAATGATCACAAAAACTCCAGTAGGGATTTCACAGTGCCAGGAAAGTCTGATCTTGTGCATGTTCCATACTATTCCAGATTTTACTTTCACTCCCATCTTTCAGTGAATGGGTTTAATTACAGGTTCAGCTTTAATATTTAAAAATAATGAAGATAATTTTTTCATCTGGGCAACAGATTTGTAATTTTCTGTCACATCCCCTACTTCCTTGACATTTCTTGGTCTGAGAAGATACATAGGACCTAGACAAAGACCGCTGAAGTCAGAGTGGGAATTCTACCAAGTTGTTCTTGTTGGGCTTGTGAGCGGTCATATTTATCATCACAGTTTAATCAGAGTGCTTTAAAAACAAACGGAAAGGGTACAGTAGGAAGTGCTTCTGATATATGCAATGAGCACATGAAGAATTTTCCCTGAGTATATTTTCATGATGATTTTAATATTGTACCTTTTGAATTTACTTCTTTTCCCTAAAGAAGAGGATTTTCACGTAGGATTAAAAGAAACATTCATTTTTCTTGAATGAATGTTTGGTTTTGTGTCTTAAGTCTAACATCCTATTCTCTACAAGCTACTGATCATAGCTATTTTATGTATGGAAATACATACAGATATTTTCTCTGACATTTTTCTTTGCACATGGATGCTTAAATATTCTAGACATTTTGGTGATGTTCTTTCTAGGAAACATTTGCATGCTTAAGACAGGAAGAGTGTTCGCAAGTTCAAAGTCTATGAAGGAATTAATAATAGCAATGAGCAACTGCAGTGTTCCTTGGCTAAGCTTTAATTGCAGGTGGATAATGCCCATTTAATCAATACTTTGTAAATCAGTTAAAAGTTTACAGGGATACAAACCTCTGAACACTGTGAGGTTGATTAAGGGCTTCTTCTTGAGATGACAGGCTAAACATGCCAGTATTTGAATAATTCATATCATCCAGTTAATGACAATCGTAGCAACTACTTTTGGGTTTAAAATAATTACTTAAAAATAAGAAGAAACAGACTAAGCAAGTTTTTAGTTTTTCTAATTATGTAAATTCCCTCAGGCATACACTGAAAGTTCTCAACAAAAGCCAAATGAAGGGAGCACTTTTTTGTACTATTCATAACATGTGCTCCTCCATATTAACATTGCGTGGACCAAACAGTACCCACATTTATGTTTTTCATGCAAGTAATGTTTAACCTGTCTGCTGATATTTTCAGAGAAAGGCATGACTAACTTGTAGCGTATAAATAGTCTTCTTGAAGATAAAAAGGTGATGAGTGGCTTTTAGATGGTTGGCTGGTGCTAAGATGTTGAGTACAGGCAAGACCTGAGATGTATTTGTTATTACCATGAGGTATGATAGACTGGCAAGGCACTCTGGAAACAACAGTATTGGAAGGATGTTTGCAGAAGATTTAATAGCAAAGTTGTGAAAAGACTTTGATGGATCTGCATCCATGTAGGTGAAAAAGGAAAAAAAAAAAAAAGGCTTGGAATCAGAAATAACTGAGTATTTAATTAGTTTGTCTGCAAGGTATAATGCCACAATCTCATCAGAAATAATTATTTGTAATGTGACATGTAGAAAATGACCATGTTAGCTCTCCTTGACTATTACAATTATAAGATAAAACATATTGGCTTTTCTCCCTGTAATAAACACCCTTCCAGAATGGCAGCAAGAGCTGGAATGCTACCATGGATAAATCACTGCATTACCTAATCTGAATGCTAGTTAAAACGCGTATCACTGCTCCTGTCCTGACTGCATTAATGCCCTCAACTAAATCTGAAGAAGCTTTGCTGACAGTGTTGATTAGGAAAGTAACAAAAAGACAGTGACAGCTAGATATATGAGTGTCTCACAACAGGGAAGATAGTAACTGACCTGCTCCGACCTTCCTACACCTAATCAATGATGAGTCCTGCTCTGCTCTTGATGTGACATCAGGGTGAAGCAGCAGTGTTCAGCCATGTTCAGGGCCTCTGGTGCTTGAAGACAGAAAAGGAAACATGGGAGGGAGTTTTCGGGTTCCCTAAATGTCCCAGTATTGAAGGAACTGGGTCAAGTTACTTCTTTCCTGAGTTTATTATAAGTATTTCCAGTGGCAATTTTGCCTATTTTTCTTCATAAAATATGTCTCTGGGTGTATTCTATCCAGATCTATTAGAACTATGATGTGAAAAAGAAGGATAGCAAATTTTAAATTTCAGTCCTTCAAAACCTTACAAAATCAGCAGGGAGGGGTTGCTGTAATAAATTTTTTAATGTCAGTATGGCCTTGATCCCTTATTCAACCCTATTTTTAGATGAGTAATAGTGACTATTAGTAAAAATATATATGTACTTCGTGCTAGAATATATGGGAAATAATTTCTAACAATGCTATTGTATCTCATAACTGAAACAGATAAACACCATAGTTCTCCATAAATTCCATTTCTGTTTATGAATGAAGGCTGATGTAAAACTACATTTACAGTCTCCAGGACCCAATGTTTTGTAAAGGCTTTAATCAGAGTGCTTCCTGAAATCTTGCTCTTAAGCTGTGTTTCAGACAAATCTGTTACATATGAAATGTTAGTGGCGTTATTGCTAGTAGTGCAATAACAAATAATGGGAATATGGTTATGTATTCTGGGCAGGATTATTATATATGGTGTCTTCCTAAAGTCACTCCATCTTCTGATCTGTCTTCTCTCCTGAATGTAATAATGTAGATGAGACATATGCATCTGATTCTTTTATCTGTTTTATCAAGTACATAGCTTCTACATACTGAATAAACTAATATTTGATCACAAACTGAAGAGGAATATGAACTTCTTGCATTGGCGCTGTCCCTAGTCTCTGCTGTTCTGTTACTTTGACATATTCTGATTGTACATTTAGTTTTTTTCTGGAGTTCTAGCAGCTGTTAAGCATGCTGGTAAGTTTGTCTTGTTGAACCCTTTGAACTGCATGTGGAAAACAAGTTTGAAGCAGTTCCCTCCAGTTTACGGTCCTACGTGTACTCACACCTGAAAGTACAGCTGCAAAACCATCATGCATATGGTTCTGGCCTACTTCTGAATTGTCTTGGAAAATGATGCACAGTACAATATGTAGGAACTCATCAAATTACTTTGTTCATATTGCCATTTTCTCTTGGGGAAATAGTAGAATCAGTGCTGAAAGCAGGAAACATGGCATACTGGTTGCTTCTTCTCCTTTACAAAGAGGACATGACCTTGCTTATGATGATAGAAGTGGTCTAATTAAGGAGTCAGGACGATTGTAGTGATTGAAAGGAACAAGATTAAAATAAATTTCAAGGACTGCTGGTAAATTTTTGAACTGGTAAGGTTGATTTTATTCTGTAGTTCTTGGACATACAACACACTAGAGGAAGTATACCTCAAGTGATTTACTTTTTAGGTTGTTTTGGCTATAAGTTTTAATCTAGAAGGCACTAACTGACTGGTGGTAAAATAATTCAGATTTCAAGAGTGTATACAGCACTGACTCTGAGGTATTGTACCTTATCTCCTGACACTGTCTATGAATTTGAGTTGACTGCCATGCCGGTGCTGTAGTTGAGCTGTTCACACTATCGTAGCATCATAGAAGCATGGACTAGTTTGGGTGGGAAGGGACCTTAAAGCTCAACCAGTTCCAATACCCTGCTGTGGGCAGGAACACTTCCTGCCATACCAAGTTGCTCCAAGCCCTGTCCAACCTGGCCTATCAGCATGGTGACTTTGCATCATCCAATGTGTATTTTGTAGACATAATCTATTTCTTGTAGAAATCACATTTAAAAGAATTGATACCAGACTAGTGGCTTTCCTTTACATGCAGTTTTACCTGAGTGCTTCAGTGTACATAATTTATTCTTGCCACAGAAAACTTCCTCATTGAAATGCAAAACCTCTTTGAGGCAGATTCCATTACTGGTAGGTGTTAAGCAACACCTTACCTAAGTTTCATAAAATGCTTTGTGCCATGAGGTTGTACAACAAAGGCATCTTTGGATCTGTTTCACAGCCGAATCCATGATGGATGTTCGGTGAATGAAGTCTTGTGGAAGCTGCTGGGCTCAGGAGCCCTCTCTGAGCTGGGGACTGAATGCAGCTTTGTAGACAGGAACTAAGCAGCAGTTCTGAATCTGTTACTCTCAAAATAATCTCAGATTTAAATAGGGCTGGTAGAACTGATTGGTCTGTTATTTTTTTTTTTTTTCTGTAAGTAATTTCCTCAAATTTATATGCAAGTGTCTCTTCTTACAAGTACTTTGTCATGCATTAGTATTTAAATTACAGAGGTAAATTCCTCAAAATACTATTGTTCTTCTATTATCCTTGATTTTTCTCAGTTATTCTAGGTAATGGTAAGGGGTCTTTTATAACTGAATGAGCTTTCACCTTCATTTAAAAGATGTGTTAAACTCCTGTCCTTATCCTGGTGTCTTTTACCTCTTTGTTTTACAACAGTCACCAATTTAATTAGAATTTATTCTGAACATTATGTCCTGTGTCTGAATCCACAAAGAAGAACTTCCATAGCTGTTTTTCTTTACAATTGCTGCAGAAAAATACCTTTGAAAGTACTTCTAGTGCTAGCAGACCTAGTTCACATTTCACATGGGGAACTTTGTACTGAGATACATTAAGAAAGCAAGTTTCAGCACCTGCTTTGTTGTAGTCATTGCAGTTGTAATATTTTGAGATTTGGTAAGCTCTGACTTGAAAATTTTAAAACACATGAATGAACTCAGACATAAAGTGCCAATTATTTCCATATGCACTGAAAGGAGCTACCACAGGCATGATGTTAGCCATATTTTGTACATAAGCAAGCTGCTATTATTTGAAAAGTGCAGAGTTTTTTCCGCCCTTCATCAGGATTTGTCTGGAAATGTTGACAGAGTATGTAGACCTAATTGCAAAACACAGTGTTCTCTTTTTATTTTCTGTGTTACATCAGGCGCAGTAGTGCTTAAAGCCAAAGCTCAATTTGTAACTCAAAGTAGAGATACTGATCAGGAAAACCTCTGAAAGGGAAGATTCTGTCTATTAAAACAGAGAAGTAAATAGAATTGTACAGACGTCCAGATAAACTTATAGAGCAGGCTGATACATAGCAGGAAAAAGGCAGGGTTTTTACCTCCTGAAACTCACAGAACACTGGTTAAACAATATGTGTATTAAATATTTTACTCTCTTTGAGAGCTTAATTTTGGGTTGGTCTTTTGACATTCTTTTACTTGTTGAAGTGCAGTGGTTGATTTGTTGTGTTTTAGAGATGGAGGCCTGGGCATGGGAAGGACCCAATGTGAGACTATAATATCCAGAGCTTAAAGCCAATTAGAAACTACTCTTTCTGAGTAAATAAAATAAAACAAAACAAAAAAAACAAAACCAAAACGAACAAAAAAAACCCACACAACCGCACATAAAAACATTTAGAAAACAACAAAACAAAACCGTTAAAATCTCTACATAAACTCTGATCCAAAAAACCTTGCTAAGATTATTATCTAGAAAAAAGAAAAATTGGGAACAAAACTGGAAGACTATTAGGTGCATACATAACTGGATCCAAGAATATTTATCTGTTGTTTCATTATACCTTCTTTCTCCTGAACAGTGAAATGTGAGGATACAACTAGTCAGTGTGTGCAAAAGGCAAATAATCAATGGCTGGTTTCTGTTTGGATATGCATTCTAATTTGTTTCAGAGATGGTGTTCACTTCTTTGTTAACCATTTTGTAAGTATAGGAAAAATTGTTTTACTTGCCTGTTTATTAATATTCTTAAATTGTTTTTAGATAGTGGAACCTGCATCAGAGACTTCTAGAAAGCTTCATGTTTAACTGCTTATTCTATGTTAACTACACTTTTAAATGTAGTTAGGGGACAGATGGTAGTCTCTAGAGCTGTTATCTTACAAATATAATGTGTCTTTTTTTTTTCTCTGGGATGGGGGAAAAGAAGGTTTCTCAAGACTGTGAAAAGGCCTGAATTTCTTCTGATGTGTAATTTCTTACCTGTGTAAACTCCTGGTGTGAGTCCATTTTTGCCATTGCAATTGCAAATTTTTTTGAGTTTTCCTGCAATATTTGAGAAAGATCATGTAAAAAAAATCTGTGTTTTTATAGGCAGCTTCTCCTCTCTTAATGGGTGCAAAATTCTGAAATACCCATTGTCATGTTAAAGAAGTATGAGTGTTTATCAATTGCTTACAGGGAGAACTGTGGTAAAACTATACTGAAATTTCTTTTGCCTCAAGAGGAAAAATATCATAACCCAAAATATTTCAGATAAATAGCAGAGAAATAGCTAGACTCTCTCAAAAGAACAGTAAAATTCTTTCTTCCACTTTCCCATGTGTACACAGTAAGATATTGAAACACTGAAGTTTGATCATCTTGCGTCCTTAATAGAGGGTAGATTGCATTACCAAGTGAGAGAAAATCTTGAGACTACATGATAAATAATAAAGCAATTTAAGTATTTAGACAGCAGAGACCTGATATGTCTGTTACTCCTCATATTCCTGTACTGGGGATGCTGTCCCAAATAGTGAGGATTGCAGTGGGTCAGAGCCACTAACTGGAGAGCAGAGGAAAGATTCATTTGAAGGAGGCAAATGCTAATGTATTTTAATGCATTATTTACATTGACATCACACTGTTGCATTTCCTTTTTGGGAAGGAAATAAATAGCAATAATCCTATATACAAGTAATATGCTATATCCCAGCAATACACCGGTAATATTCTATATATCATAGAATCATAGAATAGTTAGGGTTGGAAGGGACCTTAAGATCATCTATTCCCAACCTCCCTGCCATGGGCAGGGGCACCTCACACTAAACCATGCCACTCAAGGCTCTGTCCAACGTGGACTTGAGCACTGCCAGGGATGGAGCGTTCACAACTTCCCTGGGCAACCCATTCCAGTGCCTCACCACCCTTACAGTAAAGAGCTTCCTCCTTATATCCAATCTGAACTTCCCCTGTTTAAGTTTGAACCCGCTACCCCTTGTCCTATCACTACAGTCCCTAATGAAGAGTCCCTCCCCAGCATCCTTATGGGCCCCTTTCAGAAACTGGAAGGCAGCTATGAGGTCTCCATGCAGCCTTCTCTTCTCCAGGCTGAACAGCCCCAACTTTCTCATCCTATCTTCATACGGAAGGTGCTCCAGCCCCCCGATCATCCTTGTGGCCCTCCTCTGGACTTGTTCCAACAGTTCCATGTCCTTTTTATGTTGAGGACTGCAACAATACTCCAAGTGAAGTCTCACAAGACCCAGTAATATAGATGTGTGTGTGTGTGTGTGTGTGTGTGTGTGTGTGTACGCATATACATGGAGACATAAGCATAGTACAGGCTTTCGGTTCAGGGATGTTTTTCATTTATTTATGTGCATAGGTACATGAAATGAAAGAAAAATAAAACGAATTATTGTAAGTGAAAAGATAGTAATTTAAGTGCTACAGCTACACTTTTTTCTTTCTGTTAAATAAATAAAACAAAGGAATCAAGAATCAGAATTGTGTCCCTCACACGGTTAGTGATAACATTGTACTGTTATTTCAGATAAACCTACAGAAGAAGATGCGAGTCACTGGAGTTATAACTCAAGGTGCCAAGAGGATTGGTAGTCCAGAATATGTAAAATCTTACAAAATTGCCTACAGTAATGATGGGAAGTCGTGGGCAATGTACAAAGTAAAAGGCACAAATGAAGATATGGTAAGATGAAGGCATTTTTGTGTGAAAATGTCCTGTGTTTTAGTTGCCTTCAGAGACATCTCTAAAAGATGAGCATAAATGCCTGATACTGTGATATAGGTTGCCTTGTTGTTATTTTTGTCTAAAAAAAACCCCATTGATAGATTTGCGCATTCTGTCCTCTAAGAATTTCTTATAATTTAATTGATAGTTGTATAAATACTGTGTCCCAAGGCTAGAATAATCCTGTTTATTACATTTAACTGATTTTCATTTTAATTGGTTTACCAGCAATTATTCATTCTTCCATTTTCAATTTATTTTTATTACATTGGAATATTAGTGTTAACCCTTAGAAACACAGAATTCATTCATCAGTGCTAATTTCTGCACAGCACGAACAGTATTATTCATTGGGAAGCATGTACTTGCCGTTTGTAGTTGCGAATTATTTTTTTATGGAATTGTGCATACAAAGGAGCAAAAATCTCTTTACTGTGTAACTTAGGATGGAGCTAAGGCACTTTGCAGCGCTAAACGTAATAACTCTATTTGAAAATTAAAATGCTGTATGAAAAAGTATTTAATGAAAGAAGAAAACAAAGTTACAGGCATATCTGGTTAGTGAGGAGTGAACAGAAGAATGTTTATAGGTTTCGTTCAGCTCCCCATGCAATCAGTGGGAGGGTTGCAATGTGCTTCAGCGGGAGTTGGATCAGGTTCTTGAAGCAGAGGGAAAAAAATAAATGTCAATCAGAGCAAATAATTGCATGCTAAATTGAATTGGGATTATTTAATACACTAATTAGAAAAGAAGACATAATTTAGTTGCATTAGTAGCTTCAGTTTCTAGGGGTGACAAGATAGAGGTCCCGTTTCAGAGCACGTGGCAATCGTGTGCTGATGCAAACTGATGTCAGCATGTATTGCTTATACACTTGCATGCTGGGCACTAGAAATTACAAAGCTGCCTCTGGGAAAAAACTTTCAGGGAGATGTGCAGAAGAACAATGCTGCTATTTCTGAGATACAGAAATGAACTGAACCTCCATTTTTATGTATATATTGTTTTATCATAGGTGTTCCGTGGCAATGTGGACAACAACACCCCATATGCCAACTCTTTCACCCCTCCTATCAAGTCACAGTACATACGGCTGTATCCTCAGGTGTGCAGAAGGCACTGCACATTGAGAATGGAACTTCTGGGCTGTGAACTGTCAGGTGAGTGTTCTGCAACCACTGCCCCTCAGAAGTCAACGACCAACAGCACTGAGGTCTATACTATGTACATTTTATTCACAGAATCATAGAATCTCATAATAGTTTGTGTTGGAAAGGACCTTAAAGATCATCCAGTTCCAACCCCTGCCATGGGGAGACAGGCTGAAATAGCTGGGCTTGTTTAACCTGGAGAAGAGAAGGCTCTGGGGACAACTTAGAGCAACTCCCAGTGCCTAAAGGGGCTACAAGAAAGATGAGAGGGGCTTTGGATAAGGGCCTGTAGGGACAGGACAAGGGGAATGGCTTTAACCTGACAGAGGGGAGACTGAGATGAGCTCTTAGGCAGAAGTTGTTCTCTGTGAGGGTGGTGAGGCCCTGGCACAGGGTGCCCAGAGAAGCTGTGGCTGCCCCACCCCAGCAGTGCTCAGGGCCAGGTTGGATGGGGCTTGGAGCAACCTGGTATTCTTGGTGAAATGAAGTTGCTTATCTAGCAACTTACTCAGTTTCTTATCTCATCTTGTGCAAATTATTTAAGCAGCAGTATTTAACCTAGGTGATGTAAGTGCAGTAGTTGCATGCAGCAGGGCAGTAACAGCAGTAAGGTAATATTTCTGCATGCGTTGGCCTCCACTTCTCCAGCAACCTGGAAAAGGACTTTTATAGAAGTTTTAGTATCAACAGCTATTATAGAATCAGAATCGACTAGGCTGGAAAAGACCTTTAAGATCATCAAATCCAGCCATTATCCTGTGTCAGTGAGGGCTTCATCTAAGTGGTATGTGAATACTTCCGGAGATAGTGACTCCACCACTGCCCTCAGCAGGCTGTTCCAAAGCCTGACCACCCTTTGGGGAAGAAGTTGTCCCTTATCTGCAGTCCAAACCTCGCCTGGCACAGCTTGAGGCCTCTTCCTCTTGTCCTGTCACTTGTTCTTGGGAGAAGAGACCTTCTGGCTTCATCCTCTTTTCAGTTGTAGAGAGCAATCAGGACCTGTAATGTCCCATACTAAGCAGGCTAAGAGACAAAGATCCTCTAATTTGCAGTTACGCTCAGCACAGGCTAAACTAACCACTGGAAACAGTTTCTGAGAGCCAAAGCTGTGTGTGCCATGCTGCACAGCAGAGGCACAGCAGAAGCAGGCATCAAAGCTGATGTAATTCTTTTTGTCTGCGGTGTGAGCATGCCGACACACTGTGTGACATCCTTGGGGGACAAGGGTTCTTCCACTGCCCTTGAGGACCACTCAGAGTGCAGTAAGGTATTTTTTGCTATGCTGCTTTAGCCAAGATTTCAGTTTAGATTTGTTTTATGGATTTCTAGCAGAAGCATCTCATGGCAAAAAGTAAGTGAACAAATAGAGCCAATATAAACCCTCTTAAGGTTTGTAGTAGCAGAAGTTATAGCTTATAAATGTAAAGCCTGACCTCTAGCCACTCTCTGCAAGAACCATGTTTTGTTACAAATTCAGCAGAGCATGTAAATTTTTTATCTTTTTCAAGAGATCAGCCCTTGACCAATGGGAGTGCTCCACTGAATTCATTTAAGACTGATTTTTATGTGGTTGCCTGCTTACTGTACAAACAATAGTCATCCAGTTCACAAATGATATATCAAAGCAGCTGGAGTTAAATAATTTTCAGTCCTCTAGTGGCATCAAAACCAGATTCAGAAATGAAAAGTTAATGCATTAATCTCACTATAGCCCTTTTCCAATATAGATAGGTTTGAGAGTAAATGGAAAACTCTGTCTAGCTGCTTTAGTCTATTAGATTTTTTTTTTTATGTCTTCCATTTCTAGAACTACAATTTAGAGTAAGTCCTTGCCAGAATGACCAGGAATTGTTTTGCTCAAAGAACTGTGAAAGCTACTGAAGTGAATTCATTTCAGTGATCTTCTAACAGTTTCAAGGTCATCATTTCTTAGAACTGCAGGCAGCCAAGGCTCAGCAGAACAATTTAATAAGAGTACAATTATACATAACAGACTAATTCACTGTAATTCCAGGTGATCTGTCTTAGAAAAACACTTTGAGAGGCCTGACTTTTCTAGAAAGTCTTGGTGCTAGGAAAAAAGTCAGTATTGAAGGGAGGGAGACTGTCTCACAGCTCCAGATGATTAAAAAACTGATTCTTTCTTAGGACAAACTTCGGCAAGATGTTCAATATAATCTGCTCTAGGTTTATGAATAGCTTTACTTACCAGGACCTGTGGTCAGATATTACGAAAAACCATGATCAATGTTTGTGAAGTTTGTCATTGGTAAGTTAGGCATTAATTTTCATGGGCTTTTGTTCCTGCCTTATTTGTGTTTTGCACATCTGTGCTGTAAACTCCCTTCCTCTCATGAAACATTGATGTGGGGGAAGCAGATCACAGCTACTGTTTATTACAATGCCTTTATTCATTATGCTGCTATTACTAGTAACATCTAGCTGTTGTATTGAAAAACAAATAACTGTTCACACAACATAGTCACTTACTCATGCAGTTCATTCACACAATGAAGCTTCTGCACAGAGGAGGCTCTGACTTTCTGCATGCAAGTCTATGTTGATTCTCCTGTATATTGGTGGCTGTGCCCAATTCAACAAATCCTTGGCATTCTGAGTTTATTAGGTCTTGCAGAGGAATGTTGGTCCCCAGGGCTTAACCATCCATGTGAAAATCAGCGTCTTCTGAGTGTGTAATTTTCCTCTTTTTGGCAAGTAACTATTTCTCAATCCTAAAAGTACCTTTAGATACTATTCACACAAACTCACACACAAAGGGACTTAGTAACATCTGCATTTAATATTAGGTTCCCCTTACCTTGTTCCTTCTCAGCACTACCTAATCTGGAAAGAAATCCAATGATCAATAATAGGAAAAAAAGAAAAAAAAAACAAAAAACAACAAAACTAAATCTTTTGATTTTCATAGAAGAAAAATAATGCAGGATTAGCCGAAACAAAATCACCTTTGCCCTCAAATAATTTACGTATGCTGCTTTTCCCAATACTGCATGAATCCCGGCCCCAGACAAGATGCGTGTAGACCTTTGCATGGAGATCTTTTTGTGGGTTTGGATATTTAGTATTTCTACTGAGGGTTTGAGTTTTCTTGAAAGGAGAGGTATGTGAAGGGCATAGGACAGGATGCAGAGTAAAAATATTTCTCTCGGAAAAGTGAACAAAGGATAGCCTTCACGTTGATTCTTTCATGCTAATCCACTCTCATCCTCATTGTTTCGCTGTTCATGTTTCATTGAGCTAGACCAAATAAGAAGTAACTGCAAAACCTATACATAGATAAGTTAAAACATGCAGAGCTGCCAGATATCATTTATCAGAGATGGTGATATCAAAGCATCTCAAATATTTTGATATAAGATGCTCCACTGACCATAGCTGTATGTCCACATCAGTTCTCACTAACTTTAGCAGGTTGTAAAAATGGAAAGGGAGATTGACTCTCTTTGCAGAGACACATTACAAAGCAAATTTAAAGAAGATACAGTGCAGTGAAGAGGAGATGTCCTGTGGAGTCAGGAGCATTATTATAGATACACTTTTGTGACGGATGACTAGCCACAGACACAAAGTTTTATACTAGTTTGATGTTTCTATCCTTTGCTGTATAGGTAGCAGCTCGCCTATCAAAGTAAGTAGTCATTACTTTATGTCATTGCAGCAGGGTGCTGTAAGAGCTGGGAAGCAACTGGGTCTGCTGTTGCTCTCTGAGACTCAGCACTAACACATTGCTTTGCCACCATTTTCCTCTCTTCTGGTTCTCATTGTTCTTCTTACTTTCTCCTGTTACCTTTAACAACTGTCTTCCTTTTTCCCTTTGGGGCAGTGGAGAAGGAAGGCAAGTGTAAAATCCCATTAATGCATGCACGCGTGCACAGACAAACAGGCAGAGACATCTGTTGTTCCATAAATCAATAATAATACTTAGAAAAGATAGAATTATTTTTGATGGATTGAACCAGCACTGAAAAACAGTTTTGACAACCCATGTTTTTGTGTCAGAAACCTGCTTCAGGTTCCTCAGATAAAACATTCCTGCTGACAGCCCTTGTGATCCTGAATTGATACTTCAGAATTGAATAATAAGCAAAGTCCATTTCTAAAGCAACAGATGCGTCTCCCTCATTTGTACTATCAAGTTCCCTCATACTCTCAGGAAAATTGTTCTATTGTTGAACTAGGTATTTCTTTCTACAGACAAGGCTGTGCAATTTTCATTTGTGCACTGAGAATCAGTTCTGAGATGTTAATTTTTCAAAAAATGAACTCTGACTTTTGTTTACTTTTCAATTTAATATGAAACATCAGTATTTCAAATTTTAAGTGCAGTATTTACTACATTAAAGAGCATATTAACTGTCTCTAGTAATGCACATGCTCTCGCTGTCAGACTCCCCACAAAGAGCCTGGTCTCACCTCTCCTTAATCCTGTGCGTTAAACCTACAGAAATAAACAGAAAGTAGAATCTGACCAAAAGGGGTTTGCTAATAATAGTAAAGAAAGGAAAAAAAATCACATCTTTAAATCTGATAAAGATACTGTGGAGGAAATCAACTTTTATGATAAGGGGAACCATCTTTGATGCCTAGCTCAAATAAAGTGAAAAACAGAGTGAAAACTTTGAAGGTGTTTTAAAGGGTCACACAATCCTCCTAGTCTGTCAAGAGGCGCCAGCGCTGTAGGTCATGGACACAGCAGGAAAGTCTTCGTGACTTTGCTGTGTGCTTTAGGAAACACAGCAGGTTACTCGGCAAATGACAGATAGGAGCCAGCTCTGCAGCGTGGCACGTGAGTGTCAGGTGGAAAGCCTCTGTCTTCCAATGATACATGAAGTCAAGGTTTTGTGTATTCACAGTGATGACGCACTCTCCACAAAACCAGGTATGTTAGGTCCTGAGCGCACCTCACTCAGTTAGTTAAAATATGTCAAAATATTATGGGCAATTTAACTGAGTTATGTCAGCTACTAAACTGAGAAGGATCCCTGAATTTGTGAAGTGAAAACTTTGGGACAGCTGCATGTATGCCAGTTTTTGACAGCTGGGGCAGGAAGGAAATGAGAAAACAGCTTCTCATCACATCTCATCTCATTCTCATCTCTGTCTTTTACTGTTTCCTCAGTAATCAAACATTACTCCACCCAGCTCTGCATCTACCTTTCCTAACCTCTTAGCAGCCCTCTGGCTCTCAGCCATTCGGCTTGACTTTTGTTTTCCTATCTTTTTTAATGTTAAAATTATGAGCTCATCTGCCTTTCTTGGCTTCCAACACTGTTGCTATAGTCCTGCTATCAGAGTGTCTCTCCTGTTGTCAGCTTGCTTCTTCCCTCTTCTGGGTCCAAAAACCTTCTCCTTTCCCAGTGTACAATAGCAAAGCAGAGGAGCATAGAGCCACTTATTATTACCACACCACCAGCCCTGGACACCCAACGTGCTGCAATCAAAGTAATCAATCACATGGGACATCTATGTGTTTTAAGCAAATAAGCCATTAACTGTATTTCTTCTAAGCAATTATCTCCTGTTATCCTCCCTCCTTCACCGTTGTCTTTCTGTAGTCTTCCACTCCCCTAGTGGGTGCTGGGGCTTTCTAAATTTTTGGCTAGATGTCAAGCAACTCAAAAGTATAGAAGAGGTTAGTGCTTGTTAACATTGTACTTCAGCAGTGGTTTTAAGAAAAGTTAATGTTTCCTCAGTAGGCAAACAGATGGTTGATGTGACATGGCATAAAAGCATGAAAAAATAAAACTGAATAGGGGAAATGATAGCAAGATGCTGGACAGAAAAATAAAGCCAAGATAAGAGAAAAAAGTCATCTTTTCTGTTTGTTTGCCTTCATACATTTATGCCAGGATGAAATACGTTGAATTCTCTATCTTGTTTTTGATTCGCCCAAGGTAGTGTTGAAATAAAGTGCCTTGGATTAGCTATTTTTCATTTGTTTTTTTGCAAGTTCCTCCAACAATGGTCTTGATTAAAGCCTTTTTCAAGAATTGCTAGTTTTCTTTTCCATACTGAAAACCTATACCACTTGCAGAGATAACTAGGTTGTGTCACAAATTTTATTTTACTGTTCCAGGTTGCTCTGAACCCCTGGGGATGAAATCAGGACATATACAGGACTACCAAATTAGCGCTTCCAGTGTTTTCCGTACACTCAACATGGACATGTTCACTTGGGAGCCCAGGAAAGCGCGGCTGGACAAGCAAGGCAAAGTAAATGCCTGGACCTCTGGCCACAACGACCAGTCACAGTGGTTGCAGGTAACGTTTCACATACATTTGCCCAAATGTTTCTCTTCTTTGCATTTCAGGTGTAGAAATGGTTGACTAATTTTAGGATTATATTCATATTCTTCAGTTTCTGAGTGTAACCATCCTTACTCTTCCTTACATAGAAGATAAATCTATAAAAGCTCACACAGGTTTTCATGTCTTTGGTACCTCAGTTGCAGAAAGCCCTACCCAAGGAAACTTTCATCTCCAGTAACCAAACCTTTTCAGCTGCCCAGCAGCCATTAGTTTTCCTTTGTTAATGAGCATGAATAGTAGTTGCGGATCTGTTTCACTGACTTTTTTATTTTATTGAGATGTTCATATCTTTTTTACCCCTTGTGTCCTCCCAAAGAGGCCTAGAAAAGCATATTTACTTTTGCTTGGTGCATATTAGCAAATCTGGCTCATAGAAATCGTCTTTGTCTACTTGAGACTGATCAAAATCACCTTCCAATGCCTCTCGGAAGCTAGCAAGACTGATTCAACACATGAATTCATTACAAATCTGTGAAGAGGGGTTGTTTTCAGCGTGGGAGTGATTTATACAAGTCAGTAGTACACTAATGTGAAAGATTGCAATAAATCATCAGTATCAAAGCCTATTTGACCAGTCACTGACACATTTACAGGTTTTGAACTGTTGAAAATAGCAGTGTTTTGAATCAGCTGCCAGTTTGCAGTACAGTTCTCAGTGGGAAGCCTCAATAGCACTAGATGTGGCTACTAACCCCCTGCAGTCTTTTCACATATAAATTATGACATATTAGCTTTCTACCTACGGTTGCTAAGCAATTTAACAATACCATTACTATCTTATCTCCAAGTTTACACCCATACAGGATGGAAGAAGTAGTTGGCTTGTCTATTTAACTTTTGAATAACTGAAGATCCTGACTGTTTTTAAAGCATCTTCTTAAAAGAGCAGTTAATAAGGATAGGAGGAAAATTTTATTGCTGTGTTTTATGGTGAAAGGAGCAGATGAAAATGTTTCTCCACATAGAAGAGAGGTAGTTGTATAGGTTTGGTATAAGGTGAGACGTCCCTGCCTATGGCAGAGGGTGTGAAACTAGATTATGTTAAGGTCCTTTACAACTTTAACCATTCTACGATTCTACGATTTAGCCCTGTCAGTGATACCAAGAAACCAAGGGTGTGCAGATACTCCACAGGAATGTCCCCTTGGGATGTTATTCCTCCTGTGGGTGACAGTCAATTTTCACTTAGATGCCAAGGGGCTGAAGACTTGATTCTTATATTGTAAAATTTTCCAATCTGTTCCAAGTTTTGCTATGTTTGAATCCACCTGAACCTGCAAGTCTAATCTGTCCACTTGCACATTCTCTGACAGTACTTGAAGTAGCAGGCATACTTGTTTGTATCTGGTCAAAAGAAAGCTGTGAAGAAAAATTTCTCTTGTAGTTCATTTGTCATATGGCTTTGGTGTGAGTTCAGTCGCTTCACAGGAATATGACCAGTTTACCCTTTCCTGAATGCCATTATATTTAGTATTTCTCCAGAGGACTATCATGACATTTGTTGTTTGAAATAAAAAAAAAAAAAAAAAAAACAGGAGGCATTAAAAACAATAGTGTTTTCAGTGCTTAAGTTCGTCCTTCTACTATAGGTTGATTACTCCAAATTCAGTCTGTGAGTAGAGACAGGCTCACATACTTCAAGTCTAGGTAATAATTCTGTAAGAAAGATATGCTTGTTTAGATTTGTTCATTCATTTTTGTTCTCTTTGCTGTTAGTTCTCTGTTTTTTTTCCTTAAAATGCATATTGCATTGTAACCTTTTAGCATACTGACTGCAATGTTATCATCATGCTGCTTTCGTAGAGTTTAATCAAAACACATTTGTAATAAAAAGGATGTGAAAACAAACTTATCTGTTTGCCCTTCTCTCAGCAATTATATATTATAAGGAATTATCTCAATAGCACTTCCATGGTATCCCAAAATGGCTTCAAGTAAGACATGTGTTTCTGGATTTTGCTTAAGTAGCTGGCCTTATCAGTATGATGCTTCACACTGTTAGTTTTTCATGCCTTTTGAGTTTTTAGTTCACATACCTAATTTGGCTTATCTTTTGAATTTTTCACTGGAGAGACAATACTGGCTAGAAGTCTACTGATGCCTTCACTCACTTCCCCTTCCTTTTCCCCCCCAGCTCCAATGTTGGGGGGGGGGGGGGGGAATGGGGAGAAGCATAGAAAGAATGTAACTCCCACGGGTTCAAACAAGAACAGTCCAGTATCTAAGGTATAACACAAATCACTGCTGATACCACCAATAATAATAATGACCAAGGAAATACAAGAGAAGAGGATACAACTGCTCACTACTCAACAACCTAGCTGTGAACTGAACTCTTCTGGGTTTCTGGCCCCAGTTTTTTCCATCCTGGGCATGACGTGCTGTGGTATGGAAAATCTCTTCGTTCAGTTTGGATCAGGTGTCCTATCTCTGCTTCCTCCCGGCTTCCCCTCATCCCTGGCAAAGCATGAGGCTCATAAAGCCCTTGGCCAGACCAAAATGTTCTAAGCAGTAACTGAAAACGTTGGTGTTATCAGCACTGTTCCCAGACTGAAAGTAAAAAATACAGCTCTGCACCAGCTACCAAGAAGGAGAAAAATTACTGCTACTGCTGGACCCAGGACATTATCCACCCCTTATTCCATACCATTCACATCATGCTCAGATCCCATATCTTCAATATACCATCACATATCTCTCTCTCTCTCTATATATATATATATACACATCCACACACACATACAGAGGGAGAGAGATCATTCCTTAGTGCATTGACCAATCCCTATAAAGCTGCTGAGTCCATTCGGTCTGTGATGTCAAGCTCCATCTCTTTTAACAGTCTTTCAGAGCAGAGGAGGTTGTGTGCAGTGTTGGATCGTTGCCTGCTGATGCTGATCGTTCTTTTACTGCAGAACGCACACAGTTTCATCAAAGTTCATTCTTTGTTGGAATGATGGTCAGGGGGCCAGTTGCTGATGACTTGAAGACATCTGGTTGGTAGGCTATAAAAATATTACATAGCAAGCAACAGCATACAATTGAATTCAT
>JAOEHY010033778.1:0-49969 GCA_025447955.1 Psilopsiagon aurifrons
CCGGCAGTGTGCACTTGCAGCCCAGAAAGCCAACTGTATCCTGGGCTGCATCAAAAGGAGTGTGACCAGCAGGTCGAAGGAAGTGATCCTGCCCCTCTACTCTGCTCTCACTTGGAGACCTCCCTTGGAGTATTGTGTACAGTTCTGGTGTCTTCAACATAAAAAGGACATGGAACTGTCGGAACAAGTCCAGAGGAGGGCCATGAGGTTGATCATGGGACTGGAGCACCTCCTGTATGAAGATAGGGTGAGAAAGTTGGGGCTGTTCAGCCTGGAGGAAAGAAGGCTGTGTGGAGACCTCATAGCAGCCTTCCAGTATCTGAAGGGGGGCTATAGAGATGCTGAAGAGGGACTATTCATTAGAGCCTGTAGTGACAGGACAAGGGGTGATGGGTTCAAACTTAAACAGGGGAAGTTTAGATTGGATATGAGGAAGAAGTTCTTTACTGTAAGGGTGGTGAGGCACAGGAAGGGTTTACCCAAGGAAGTTGTGAATGCTCCATCCCTGGCAGTGTTCAAGGACAGGTTGGACATAGCCTTGGGGGACATGTTTTAGCATGAGTTCCAACCTTGGGGGTTGGAACTAGATAGTCTTAAGGTCCTTTCCAACCCTAACTATTCTGTGATTCTATGTTGTGCAGTAAGACATGAGTAATTTTACAGCTTTTAGGGTAAAAATTATTTGGCACTGAAAATATTTTGCTCTTGAAAATATTCATGATATTCTAACAGATGAGTGCATTCTAAGATTGAAGAGTCATTGGAGTGATGTTCTGGAGGACATGGCTGCTTGCATCTTATTTCTATTTGATCTATTCAGTACTGGCTAGGCAATACCAGAGTGGCTTTGCTGCTGGTCTCCAAACTGTCATGTCACAGTGGCATTGCTGCTGCGCTTCTATAACTGCTTTCAGCAGGGCACCTTTTAATGAAAAGGCTGTAAGAATGAAGATGTAAAAGTAGTTTGATTCTTAATGCAGAATGCATGTCTTTTAAAGGATCATATCTTTCATTCCCAGATGTGTTCTTGCACAATGTGTTTCATTCTCATTTCTGCACCTTGTTATTGTGAAGTACTCTTGCAGTTGCTTACACAGGTAGTCACAGGCTCACTCACCCTGCTACAGAACACAGCCTTTTCTCTCCCTTGGTGGTGGTGTCTTTGTGCTCAAATGCTCAGGCATGTACTTTTTTTCTAGATGGATTTCTTTGCAGCTACTTCAACTCCAATGTGATTTTTTTATTTTTCTTCCTAGCTGTCATGAAACAGTGACCAAAAGGTGTGGAAAAGCAGCACTTTCAAAGCTGTCCTTAAAAGGATGTTGAATGTGCCAGCAGGATGTTGAGGGGCATAATTCTTTTTGTCAGAAGGGACCTGTGACTCCACTGTGTTCAGTCCTTTTGTATTTCTTGCTGCTGAAGCTACTTCTTTTCTTCTTTCAGAAGCATTTTATTTAAGTAGGAATTAAATGGGAAAAATGAGGGAGTGGAGCCATTCCTAATGCATTGTGGTTTGTGGTGGGTTTGTTTATTTGTTTGTTGTTTGGGTTTTTTTTGGCAAACAAGCCCTGTGTAGATGGCTTGCCATGCTCAGGTGATGGGGAGAAAACCTGCATCCTGCCTTGTGGTTGTCAAAGTAGGCATTTCTGTGTAAGTAGTGTCCACTATTTAGTTGGGTTTCCTTTTGCTAGGATTGTAACGTGGTACTATGTCACTTCCCTCCTCTCTTCCCCTTCCCCCCCCCAAATGCCAGTTATGTCTCAGATTTGACTCGTGTTTCTTTGTGTGTTTAAAGAAGTGCCTTTTTCTAGAAGTAGAATTTATGTATTTATTTGTGACGTCTGATTTGGGTTGTGCAGAGAAAGTGCACGGATTGCATTGCCTTGTGGCTGAATCTGAAATTTCAGGGTTGTTTTTTTTTTTTTTTTTTTTTTTAATTCCCTGCCCCTTTAGGGGCAGATTTATTAATTCAAGTGGTAGTTGCCTTTGTAGAATACCCATCAAGCAGTTGGGGGGAGGGTGGGGTACAGTTTTGTCCTGAACTCTCCCCATGAACTCCTTGTTTCCCTCACTTACTGTCTTCTTTTCCTCTTTAAACTGTTCATTTCAAGGAGAAACCTATGTCCTTCTGCTGTGTATTGTTTAATTGGTTATGTGATCAACACAGCTCATCCTCTCCCAAGCAGTAACCTCTTTCTGCTGATGCTTGCTTCAACAGACAGTGAGCTTTTCAATGATAGTTCAGCTTATTAGAGAATGTTATCAAATGCCATCTACTTTGGACATGTTAAGAGGGTGTTCTGAAGGAAAAATTGTTATCTTGTATTTCTGTGTAATTTTGGTGTTGTGGAAAGGTCGTTGTATAACTGGGAGTTGCATTAATGCAGTGGTCTTTATCTCTGAATGTGCTAAGTCTGAAGCAGAAAATCAATGTCTTTTCAGCCTTTGACTCCCTGAAGGATTGTATTGCCTCATGTGGTGCTGTAGAGAACCCTAGTTCGGTTTGTGTGATCAGCTTGTCCTGAATGGCAGGCAATTCCTTTTAGCTTCATGATGGTAAATTTATTTATTTACTTACTTTAAATCAGCTATTAAGTGCTTGAAAATCAGTGTATGAAACTGTAACTTAACAGGTGTTTTCTACATCCTGGGCTATTGTAGTTTCAGTGCATATACAGGAATGAATATGTTCCTATTAAAATGTTCTCCTCTTCCCCCTGAGAGTATGTAAGAAGATGCCACTTCTGTGGGGCACAGGTTTCTCTCCCCTGGTAGGTAGTGAAATTGTGATAGACCTTTTGAAAGCTTTAAGCTAGTTCTTGTAGCCTGTTGCTGTCTTGAGTGTGGTGAAACATTGCAACAGGTTTAAATCAGTAGGCCTGATGTTTTTTCAATATTTTTGTTTTAGAGATTACTTGAATTTCTAATTAATTGTACTTTTGCTTGCAGATCTGTGTTTGAGTATAAAAGTTTAGGGGCTAGCTTGTGTTTGAACTGCCTCTCCTTTTAGTGGTGTGCTTTAGCTTTAGCTTGCAGAGTAATAACACTGAAACACACATTAACAGGCACTGAGAAAGTGAAATTTTTATTTAGCTAGAAATTAACATTGTTGCATTTAAAATGCTGGGGAGTTCTAAAGTGGTGTGGGGTACAGCTGACAGTGAGTTACCAGTTCTGTTCCTCAGAGCCTTAGAACTTCTTACTCATGTGGGAAAGAAATCTTAGAGCTTGTATCATGGGTAGAGTTGCTGTATTTCTCTTCAGGCTGCCAAAGCTTTGTTACCTTGCTGGCACTAGGTAGGTAGGTTCACTGTTGCATTCCTAAGCCTGTCTAACTCCAAAGATCTAATATCCTCTGCTTTGCACAAATAATATCCTGAAGTTTGAAAAACTATTTGTGCATTTTATTTTTCATACATGTAGCCTCTAGGCTTCTTTTAAACTAAGTTTGTGTGCTGCCTTAAAGGAACTGCTAAAATCAGACATCCATTAAGTAGTACAAGGTTGGTATGAAGACACACAATGGTTATGGTAAGATGTGGTTTATCAAGAGGCGTGAGCAGACCCATCTAAGCAGTTCTATCTGAAGGGCTGATAGGGCTGTGTCTTTCTTCCTTTGACTCTTGTCCTTTTCCTCACCTGTCCCAAACACAGTGCATGTTCCTGCCTCACCCTTCCTATTGGCACTAGCACATGTGACAGGACAGTCACCCAGATCAGCTCTCTGATTTAACTGAAGATTTATGCTCTGTTTGCTGCATTGCTTTTCACCTGAGCAGGAGAGGTGAGTTAGGAATGCTTCTGAGGCAAACAAGGAAGTGATTTAGCATCACTGAACCTTATCTCAAGTTTTGGAAGAGTTTAATAGATAAAGCAAATGGGGGAGATCCTGGGGGAAAAGAACTATTTTGCTTTGGGTTTCTGATCATTGGTTTTGCAACTAACAGTTGGTTGGTTCAAAGTTTTTCTAGGGTTTTGGTTGCATAGGGAGTTTCCTTGTCTTTGGAGGCATGGAAAGGGTTATGGGGATGCATAATAATATGACAGAGTTGCTGTCTTTGCTTAATTGTTTGCTCTGTAGTACAAAACCACTCCCTCTTGCTGTCCCAGAGTACTTCTAGTGTTTAGCATTCACTCAAACTTCAAGGAGGATGTGTTTGCTGGGAAAGTTATTTGGGAATTTGAACTGGCAGAAGTATGTGAAAGAATAGGTACAGAGTGCTGGCAATTTGGTTTGGCCAGAGCTTTGCTGTGGTGTGTGAATGTGTGTATTCATATGTTCATACTTTCTTCAAATCAAGGACATGATGTGGACATTTCAGGTTTAGAAAGGCAAAAAAATATGGGCATGGCTTTAGGTCCTCTTATGGAGCAAGGTAAATTATGAGATGTTGTATGTGACGGTCATGAAGAAAGTAATTGGTAATACCTGAATTTATTCTTTAGCCATTTAGTTTTAATATGTATTTGTCTAATGACCTACTGCTATTTTGAACCAAAATTAACAGCCCTACTTTACAGTGGTATTTGCTTTAAATCTATCCCCACCAACTTTCTCTTTTCATTGCAGCTGAAGGTATAGAGGAAGTTCCAAATTAGTCCAATATCTTATGCAACTGCACAGTTCTTTCTGGGTAGTAACTGGTTTTCTTTAATGTTTCTAGGGATTTTCTTCCACGAGGTTCTGGAATTGTAACAAGACGACCATTGGTCCTGCAACTCATCACTGCCAAAACAGGTAACCTCTTTCTCTCTTTGGCTAAATGACTGAACAAAGTGCTGATGAACTTCAGCAAGAGCAAAAAGAAAAAAAAAAAGTATAGGAAAAAAAAAGGTATAACTAACCAAGCCTGTAACCAAGGACCGCTGCTTCAAAACTGTATGCTCATGACCAACTAATCTCATTGTCTTGTCTGTGAAAACAGTAAAATCTAAATCCTTGAGCACATAGTAAATTTAACTCAAGATCAAACTTGAGGCAGTGGAGAAGCATTACATAAAAAGTGGTTTAGGAATTAGCTTTGGTTTATTCATTTCTTGAGGAGCTTTACAGTTGTATTAGTTAACATTCCAAAATTGCTCTATTTCTACCTTTAACTTTTGCTCCACTGCACACAGATTTGATTCCACACAGCTTGTTTTCATGACTTGTCTTTTTTGGTTGGGCTCACTGCACTAAGTAGAGCAGAAGGTAGACTAGGGGAGAACAAGGCTTCTGTGTATTTGTCTGGTCAAAAATAAAAATACAGTATGTGTATTCTACTGAGTTATGTAGCATATTGAGATCTTTCATCAGAATTCACCACTTTAATTGCCCCTTGGTTGAGTACAACGTGCTGTTATGTAGCTCAGTTCCCTAACATATATAAAAGCAGCTATGTTTTTCCATCATTCAGTTTTTGTTGTTGTTGCTTCTAAACCTATGTAAGCAACAAAATAACTTTTTTACTACTGACTTCTACTTATCATGGTAAAAAAATAAAATAACATCCAAACCAGAATTTCAAAATTACAAGTGGTCTTTAAATTATGGAACACGATGAAACATGAAGAAACAAAGTTGAAGCTGCCTGTAAGACTTTAGTCTGTCTCTGTGTGAGATGTAATTAAGTTTTTACATGCATTTATTTTCCTAAAAGGACTTTTTGTTGCTCAGCAGGAAAGGTATACTTCAGACTGCTTAGGCTCCAGGTTTTTCCTGAATTATTGCTTCTAAAGCTGTTTCTTACTTTCAGTGCCTCTATGAAATTTTCCATAGTGTTTATACTGCGTAAGAGAGAGGAAAAACTGGAATCCAGTATTTCCATATGCTCAGCTTAGAAATGTTAGGATTTTTAAGTGTGTAATATGCTTAAGGTACTTTATATTAAAAGATGAGGTTCATTTTAGTTGGAGATATGGACACGTTATTTCTGCATATCTGGCTTTTGATCTGACAGAAAATTCAGAAATGTATGAGTAAGGCCTATCTATAGAGAATCTTCATCTAATTTTCCTAGCACCATGTAAAAGCAGCAGAAAAAACATTGAGCTCTGTGATAACAATACCAACAAAATGATATATGTGGGGACACACGAATTAGTTAAGTAAATTCTTACACTCTAACCTCAAGTGGTTAAATACTTATTCTTAGACATCCACTCTAAATTTACCTCAACTGTCTGTACTGCCCTATTTTGTAAAATCATTGTTATTTGGCTTGGTTAAGGAGGCAATGAAAGTGCTTCTCTCTTTCTGGTATTTCCCCCATTAACAGGTTTACACAGAATTACTAGGTTTAGATAGGCCTCTAGGTTTTTGTGTAGGTACCTTCTCTGCTGAAAAGTAGGTCTTCGTTATAGCTTAACACAACAAAAACTTAAGAATTCTGGAGAACTGAGCTTCAGCCTAATTTTGTGTTTCCTGAATGGCAAGACGTATTTCTCCCTTTGGGAAATGCTGTGGTGTTTCTGTTTGGGATTAGCTGCCAAGACCTTTAGAAGGCAATCTTTAATTATTTTGTTACTTTCTTTAAACTTTGTTCCACTGTTACTGTTTTTGGTGGTGAAATTCCAAAGAACTTTATCTTTTAAACCACCTTTATCTTTCTGAACTAATTAAATTAAAAAAAAAAAAAAAAAAGGAAAGAAAACTGCTTAGAGAAGCACAGTGTTCTTTTACAGGAAGCAGATAATGAACTGATTTTTATCAAGTCTGTCATTATCTAAAATGTTGTAGAAAGTAGAGGACTGTGTCAGCTTCTTGCTGCTGTAACAAGCTTACCTGATCTCTAATCCCAGGACCTTTCATGACTCTTTTAAAAGTAACTTTTTAAGATTATTCCTTGGGAGGGAGGGGGCACTTTCTATATAGTCATGCAGAGATGACTGCAAGATACCTTAGCAACATTTTGCAACTGGCTGGGAATATTTTTGGAATGTGAATTTGATTGTCTGAGGAGGTTAAAGCTTCATTTGAGTCACTGCAGTAAGGGATAAAGATTGGCAGTTGAGGAATTTGTGCATACTCAAGCTAGGGAAAGCTTAACCACTCATTATTAGGGTTGTATATGTCACTGAAGGGTGCAGGCCTTGAAGAGTTATCAGGGGCACTCCAACATCCGAAAGATCTGACATATCTGGGTAAAGCTTGGTTGCTCCTGTGAATATGGAAGGGGTAGCATGAAACAATTCACTACCAAAAAAATTATCTCATGAGATGTGGGTGGGTTTTTTTTCGGTTGTTTCTTTTTTTCTTCTCTAAGAACTTTTTTCCTTCCTCTTAAAAAAATAGCCTGTGTAATTAGTACAAAGCTATTTTATAGCAACCTGTTGACCTCCTTTAATCACTAACATATTTTGGTGGCAACAATACAATTCCCAAATGGCTTAATGCCATTTGCTCTTCCACATCCATACACATTCTGTACTCTGCTGAAATCTTGGAGGCAAAGACAAAGGTTTTAATTAAATATTGTAGTTAACAAGTCAGTCTTTACTAGTTATGACTATTTTCTTCTGAGTGTTATAATATGAGAAATACCTGGTAGCATAGAATAAGTCAAAATATGGATGTTAAAAATAATCTACAGTTCTCTGAAGGACTCTGACTTGTCTTTGACTATCCTACTTTGCCGTCTTTTCTGGGACTGCCCAACTGCATTTCAGATGAAATTGCAAATGTGACCTGTACCCAATAAATTAATATACTTGCTAGAGGAGGAAGGGGTGGGGGGAATAATCTCCATCTTGTAAATATTTTGAGGTTCCAAGGTGTCTTCTTGCAGCTAGAGGCTGATGCTCATTACTTCTCCCAAAGTAGTTCATTGGCAGCCCTGTAGGTAGTCACAAATTTTCAAACCTATTCTTCATCTCATATTTTTGATTCAGTTGCTCTTCTTCTACCAAAGAAAAGTACTATATACAGCCTCTTGCTGGAAGAGAGAATTGAACTAAACAAGCACACAGTGTTTGTTCTGTAATAAACAGACCTAAATTCTGGTAAAGCAGCTTTGTTTCCTGCCCAGAAGTCACAACTGAAAAAAATGTCCTACCTGGCTTGCCAAGCAACCCACATGCACTTTGATATTCTTTCTGGTCACTGCATTTGGCCCTGAGCAATTCCACAATGTTGGCAACATCCAGTGTCGGGTCTAACAAGAGTCTTGTGCCTTTGTTGCTAGCCTCCGAAGGAGCTCATAGTACAGAATGGTTCTTGAGAAAATAGTCCTGTCTGGGAAGATGCAATTCAGTGAGTTTTTAGGAGGCACAGGTGTGGGCGTGGTGCTGGTAGCTGGGAGGCTGTCTGATGGAGAACTTCAGGTTTCACATGGCAGGCAAGACAATGGTGATAAATTAGCTTAGCCATTTTGAGGATGTACATGGGTGGAATTTCACCTGCTTTTTTCCTGGGTGAGAAGTTGCATGTGAGGGTACTTTATTTTGTTAGACTGTTGTCTAAATTCAGGTAAAAACCATGCTGGTTCTTTCAGTATTTGTCTGCTGTTGTGTAAGATACAGGGAGTTTATTCTTTCTCAGTAAACAGCATCTGTTTCAAATGTTTCAAAAAACTGTTGTGATATTTCAGCAGTTACCAGTGAGTCTAAAGGGCTGATCTTTCACCTTCTTACTCATGATTCCTTTTCAGGTGGAGGAATGCATGACATATTCCTGTAGTTATAATTTTATAAGGATTTTTCCCTGCCTGTGTTTTAAGATCTTAGTGTTGGCACACAGCTGACAAGAACTTTTAGGCAGCATTAGTGTTCACTAGTCTTGAAGCAACATAACTGAATTCTGTGTAAGGTATCCATTTCAGCTCTTAATCTTCCCTCTGCAAGTTTTGCAGTAAGCGTGCTAACTTGTAGTAATTTGTTATGTGTTACCAGAATTAATTAAAGGAGTTGTGAGTTTGTTTTTTTTTTTTAATTTTATTTTTGTTTTATTTTTTTCCCCCCACATATTCCATCTAACTTAGGCAACTTGTTCTTCCTCTTGCTGTGCTTTCTCCTGCCTAGATTTCTTCAGATTGGGTAGTATGCTTTTTAAACAGCAGTGACAATAAAAAATATACTGGGGTTTTAGTTGAAGCTTTTGTTCTTCTGTTTGTTAAAAATACATTGCCTACTATATAAACCCTGTTATCTGTTATTTAGATGTTAAAATACCTTGGCTCTAAGAGGGTTATTTTCTTCATTTTCATAACTGCTTTTGGAGGGATTTTAGATTTTCTTCATGGTCTTGCTTCAGTTTCTTTGCTAAAGAAGTGTCAGATTAACAGATTTTGAAAATTATTGAGGTGGACATTTTTAGATGAGTCATATGTACAATGCTCACTTTTGTTTCAGTTCTGTTAATTAGAGCACTTGAATGGAAAGTAAATCACATGAGGTTCAAAAGTCATTCTGATATTTTTTTTCCTGAAGTCTTGCTGATGTTCTCTTCTAATGAAATCGGTGAGCTTTAAAGCGAGTCTTTTGTTGAGATTACTCCTCAAGCATCCCCATCTTTTATTGCCATCTGGTGGCAAAACCAATCCTTTAACAAAAAATTTATAAAAAGAGCCTTAGATTGGTTATTTCAGCTAGCCCACATGGTCTGGGAGATTTCAGCAGCAGGAAGGCATTTGGAAGTCTTGAAGGACAAAAACTAGAAAGGTGCCACAATGCCAGTGGTTGGGGAAAGACTGGGCACTTAGCAGGGAAGGAAGGAAGACAATGGCTGCTGACTTATGGGTCCCATTTTCTGGCAGTTACTCATTCAGGTAACAAACAGGGATTCTGTAGAGTCCAATGAAGATGTTGGAGCTGCATACCTGAAAAGCTGAAATGTGACAACACCATGGGGTAAAGGTGGTAGTGACTGGTGACCCCTTCCCTAGACAGTGACATATCACCCGAACAGGACTGATAAGCTGGAAAAGGGATAGCACTGCTGGTCTGAAACCTGAATTTAAGCTGTTAGTGTAAGGTTGCAGAAACTGGAAATTTTCCTTGCTGCTCTCTATGTGTGTGTGTACTAGTAACAGTGTCTGAGGTAACCTTGAGCTGATCAGCAGTGACTGTGGGTGTCTGGCAGCATAAATTTGAGGCTTCAGTCAGTTCTCCTATCAGCACTCTCAAACAGTGTATGCTTCAGCTTGTGTTTGGAAAAATTAATTGTACCCACAAATACTTGGTTTTATAAGTGTATTTTCCTGGAAAGTTTTGTTTTCTTGATCCTGAGTTGATGCTCGCTCAGTGACATCAAGAAAGATGGAATCCTCTTACTGAAAGCCTGGGAAATAGCTCTAAATGTGTCAGTACTCAAAAAAATATAATAGAGAAAAGTGACAGAAAAATCAAAACTCACTTTTAGAAAAAAAGAAATCTGTAATTAGTTATAACAATTTGAAAGGTACTTGAGGTGCGTAACAGTCAATGCAGTCAAGAACAGAAAGATCCTTGTCATAATCAGTATAATTTTATTTTTTTGTTACAGGTAGTAGGCTTGTAAATAAAGGTGTGCTGGGTGTCTTGTCTTGGGTAGAGTAAGGCTGTAAATTATCTTGCGTGGTTCTTTATTATAGTAAACAATTTCAGGAAACCTGGTCAGGAAAGGATTCCTGTAAGATGGATGCACAGTTGTTTGCAGAGTGGAAGGAATATCCCTCCAGGTCGTGTTCAGTATATTGTATTACTGATAGGATGACAGAACATAGCATGTTTAATAAGTTTTTATTTGGCAAATATGAACAAGACTCTGAAATACACTGGAGGGCAGAACTGGAATCTAAATTGCTTGCAAAGGAAAAGAGCTGCCTCAAAAGCAGGAAGAAGTTCATCTGGAATGAGGGCTGTTTCTGTGCTGAAAGATTAGTGTTTAGATAGCTATTTTTCAAAAAAGAACCTGGTGATGGCGATGGACCTCTAACAGAACACAACTCGCTGATGTCATGCTGTTGTAAAATACAGAAGTAAATATGGTATGAGATGTATCAACAGAAATGCAGTCTTAAAAGTAGTTCTACTTTTTTTTCAGTCCTGGAAAGATCTTGGTGAGCTCTGCCTCTGTAGCATTCAGAAGAATGCTCGGAGAATATCTATGAATGATTGAAGGTTTAGAATGCATGATGTGTGATAGGACAAGGGGTAATGGGTTCAAACTTTAGCAGGGGAAGTTTAGATTGGATATGAGGAAGAAATTCTTTACTGAAAGGGTGGTGAGGCACTGGGATGGGTTGCCCAGGGAAGTTGTGAATGCTCCATCCCTGGTGGTGTTCAAGGCCGGGTTGGGTGGAGCCTTGGTTGGCATGGTTTAGTGGGAGGTGTCCCTGCCCATGGCAGGGGGGTTGGAACTAGATGATCCTAAGATCCCTTTCCAACCCTTACTATTGTATGATTCTATGTGTAGAGGAAGGTTGAAAGGAGAGAGATAGATTTCTTCTTCAGAACATTTTCAAGAACGTGAAAGACTACTGTATCAAAAAGAGTGCTTATTTTTCTCCTCTGGTATGTGTGTCTTCCCTTAAAATCAAGCATTTCACTGGTTCATAAGAGCATGACCTGGTATTTTATGCTACTTTCATCAGATCTACCTAATTTTAATAATAATAATTATTATTATTATTATTATTTTAAAATCTCTTATGCTATAATACACTTGTCATCCTCTGCATTGACAGGATATTCTGTTTTTTCTTCAGAAAATACCAAGGTACTTCTATTTCTTGTATCCTGGCTGCTTGAAATTAGCAGTGGGATGTCCGAGTTCTCAATGTTTTATCTTCAGCGTGTTAGAAGAGCTAGAGAAATGGAGAATTAGAAGAGAGATTATAGGTTGGATAAGGCAACAAGGGCATTTGATACTGTTTCTCTGTTCAGTGAAGAACTAATAAATGATTTGCTAGGATCAAAATAGATTAATTTGACTGCATTTACTTTGTTCAGAAAAAGCTGATCCATTATCAAAGAAAAGGTGATGCACTTAAGCTCATGTTGTTTATTTGCATGTTTTTAAATCACTCTTTTGAAAAGCATTCTGAAGCTTTCTGGGGTGCTTCATTGAAGCTAACAAGACTCTTGTTGCTTGTGTGATATCTCTCTAAGGGACTGACATTAATAGAACGTTGTCAGCCCCACAGCCACTCTCTCACTCTTCCTCTTTCCTCCCCCCACTCTCAGAGGGATAGGGAGGAGAATCGAAAGAATGTAACTCCCACAGGCTGAGATAAGAACAGTCCGGTAACAAAGGGATAACACAAAACCACTACTGCTACCACCAGTAATAATAATGAAAAGGGAAATAACAAGGGAAGAGAATACAACCACTCATCACCCACTGACGCATACCCAGCCCAACCGAGCAGTGATCTAACCCTTCCGAGTAACTGCCCCCAGTTTATATACTGGGCATGACGTGCTGTGGTATGGAATACCTCTTTCGTCAGTTTGGGTCAGGTGCCCTCTCTCTGCTTCCTCCCGGCTTCCCCTCCTCCCTGGCAGAACATGAGACTCAGAAAGTCCTCAGTCAGAGTAAACAGTACTGAGCAGCAACTACAAACATTGGTGTTATCAGTGCTGTTCCCAGGCTGAAAGTCAGAAACACAGCACTACACCAGCTACTAAGAAGGAGAAAAATAACTGCTACTGCTGAACCCAGGACAAATGTGTTGCCCCTTTGGCATATATTTTTATGTTTTGCTATAGGAGCGCTATTTAATAAGCCACCTTTTTGAAAAACTCCAAGCTGGAGACAACTCTTGACTATGTTAGACTGGATGCCACCACAGACTTGGAACAACTCTGCTTGAAATCAGGTGGGGAAGAGTTCTGAATCCAGGTGCTTCATCTTGGTAAATTCTTGGTAAAATCCAGGTGACTCATCTTGGTAAATTCTTGACCTCTAGTAGCAGATTATTCTTCATAGGGTGTTCTGCATGGGCTCTGTCAGACTTTGAAAGGTCTTGGGTTCAGGTTGATGTGGATCAAGGAGGTTTTTAGAATAAAAAATAAAAATAAGAATTGCATATGAAGTCAGGCTGAGAAAGTTGGGGCTGTTCAGCGTGGAGAAGAGAAGCTGTGTGGAAACCTCGTAGCAGCCTTCCAGTATCTGAAGGGGGCCTTTAAGGATGCTGGAAAGGGATTTGAGCAAAGACAATGTTTTAATTTTTTAGCTAATTGTTCTTTTTTGTAATTTCAGCTTTATCCAGAAAATATATATCTGAAAAATGGACCTTGGGCAAGATCACTTTTTCTTGTGTGGCTTCATGTTCATTTTCACAAAAATGTAAATAATTTTTTTTCCTAGTATTCTTCTGTGTATGAAAGCTGAAAGCTGAAGAATGCATTAAAGCATGTGCGTATCCAGTCTGGCTAAAGGCAGCACTGCCAAGGACAGGCTAAGAGCTGAAAGGAGCAAAACAAAGTGCTTTTTGTTCGTTTGAATTTTTATTCTGAAGGCTGTGCGTGGCACCACAGGTTATGAACTGTTGTAAAGTCTATTCCTTCAGAACTAGTGGGACCACAGATGTTACTGTGAGGAATGAGCTATTGATAAATATTAATGCACCTAAAAAAGTAGCTAATGTTTTCATTTGAATTACCTTGAAGCCATTTCAATTAGGACTTTTTCTATTACTACTGAGCATTTAGTGGAACAAAGAGAAAAGCTTCCTTGACAATCAGCTGAGTCAGTCAACTGATTACAACTAGGCACTGAGTATTAATTATTGAATTGTGAAAAGTTTTTCTAAGAAAGTCTGATGAACCACTGGGGAGAGAGGGAGGGGAGTAACTAAGAAGAATACTTTTATGTTATGCCAGGAGTAGTGTGTGGAGAAATGGGACAAAATAAGAACCATGTGTCAGTTCTTTTTTCCAGTAGTAGCTATTTTCCAATCTTGAGATGACAGATTTTACATACGTGAATTCTGAAATGTGCTAGAGAAACTGAAGTATTTTATTTGTGTGCCGTGTTATCTTTCACTTCAAAATATTTGAATATTCCTTTTCTTTTGTGTTTTATTTTTATGTGTTTTATTCTGTTTTTTTAATACTTGCCACTGAAACATACAAAACTCCTACTCATTGTCATTTTGCTGCTTGAACTAAAAAAAGAATATAAGAGATTCTGGAATTCTCAAGTTACCAGAAATGAAATGGAGGTTTTTGTTGAGTGCTATCATTTTTAAAATAAGTGATGTATTATTTTTGTCTTAACAAGGGTGGGTTTTCTGGTCCCTTGCCTTTGAATCTGGAGGGATTATGGTACTGTAGCACAGAAATATGGTATGTGTTGTTTTCCCCCCCTCTCTCTCCTTTTTTTTTTTTTTCTTTCTTATTTTTTTTTTTTTTTCCCCACCTCTCAGTTTGCTTTAACTGTTGGTTTCATGTGTGGTTTTGGGTGTTGTTTTTTAACACTTCTGCCAATAGTAATAAAGCAACTTCTGGGAAACAAACTTCAGTACTGGTACATAAGGCTCTCGATTAATCTGTATTCCTGGATCAGATCTCCTGAGCTTCTGTTCCTTCTCTGAGTACCAAGCAAGCTCTTTGCTCTGGGGTTTGAGGGCTGTTTACCAAGAAATGTTTTCTAGGGAAGAAACATACAAATGAAACTTTTGAGATGAGGTCTTGATTGCAGGATGAAATTAACTGGAACATACACAACTTTGATCAGCCTTTCTCCAGCACTATTGCTTAGAGCAGGATCAGGAAATGAGCTTGTATCTATTGTTACCATTTATGTCATTACTTCTGATTACAGCATCACTGTTGTGAGATAAACATTTGTGTTGTGTTTTAAAAGAAGAAACCCTAGTTCTAAAATCTGAGATGTGCTTTCGGTTTGCACCTCTAGGGAAGAAAATTAGTGTCCATATTTGGATTCAGGAGTCAAAACAGGGAGGGAGCTAGTGTCAAGTTCTAGTCTAACAAATTGGACTGTATCTATCCTAGATTCCTGATTGGTGCCCAAAGGGTAAGAGGGCAAGTTATATGATATTGAAGACGTAGGAATTAATGGTATTTTCCCACTTAAGCAGAATAACTGCTATATCAATAAAAGCTTTTACAAACTTCTTAAACATAGTTTGGGTTTAGATGACAAGAAATTTTTGGGAAATGAGTTGCATTAAAAACATTATGGTGTTCTTAAGTGATCTTATTTTCATTGTGAACTTCAAAAAATATACAGAACTCCTTTGTTAAAAATCATGTAACATGGGCTGTTTGTTCTTGAAAGCAAATGCTAATAATCTTTGATAATACAGAGCTTGTTCAATTTAGTGATGTATTGCAGGCAAATGTAATCAGATTAAAACTCAAATATGATTCACAATCTGTTCCTTGTTCTATTAGTGTAAATGGTATCTATTTGAATCTTTTAGGTTGTTCCACAAGATGACATGCTGAAGCTAAAAGCAGTAAATCGGATTCATTCAACTTGACTTTTTAACTAACTCTTTCTTGTTGTAGGCTGGTTTTCATCTGTGCAATCACATCTATAGCTTGTGCTCATATATAATGCTTTCCTGATACTCATGATGACATGCTTTTGTGCATACACATCTGAGGAATACTAGGGGCTTGAAAGTGGGTGTCTAAGTCTATGAGCCTGTGAAATACAGAGTTGCTGTTGATATTTTTCACAGAGTATGCTGAATTTCTACACTGCAAAGGGAGGAAATTTACTGATTTTGATGAAGTTCGTCAGGAAATTGAAGTAGAAACAGATAGAGTAACAGGAGTGAACAAAGGCATTTCTTCAGTTCCTATAAACTTAAGAATATATTCTCCACATGGTAGGTAAAATCATGCTACTTTATATTTCTGTCACATGATGGGTTATGTAGCTCTGTCTAGCTGTTTCCTTTTGTATGCATTCTCATTGCTCAGTCAGAAGTCTTCTGGGATGAAAAAACTACTGAGTCTGAGTTGAACCAAAAAGTGGATATGCATGTAGAAGAATCGTCAGCTTATGTGTTCTGCTGGGCAGAACGCAGACTCTGTTCCATATAATATTCTCATGATTTAAAAATATTCTCAGTCTGCATCAGGATGAAACTAATCTCTCCCCCAGTACATACACCATTAGATAGTAACTCACTAGTAAAGACAAATGATAGGAGATGGGAGACTTAGTAGCAAAACTTCTTTTTGCCACCCTCCAGATGGATTTCCCCAATCAGTGATCTAGGAAGTCACTAGTCTCCCTGCCCTATTAGGTGTTTCTTGTTTGCTGTCACTAAAAATATATTTAGATAATAATGGTGTTTGAAGCTGCTTTAAGTTGTAGACCCCCAGTATGGATCAAAGTTAGTCCCTCTGGTTGCCATCTGCCCAATTGGATGAAGGCAATCTAGAGAAAATGTTTTGCATTGAATCTGTCTTGAATACAGGAGAAAAGTGGTATGGTTAACTGAAGCACTTTATTTTTCTAACCACCTCACCTAGCATCTTCATGGTGAGTCAAAGGGCAGAAAGATTCAAATAAGAGGGGAGGTCATTTAAGAGATGCTGAGCCTCCCTTTGATACACTGTGAGCAGCCTTGGCTCTAAACATATGCCTCTGAACCTTTCTCTGCTATACAGGTATGGTATAGCTGACTGGAGAGAAGCCAAATTAAATGCCCTTCCTCAAAGCATGTTGTTTGGACATACTGACTCCAGGAGAAAATGAAAATTTCCTACCTAATGCTCTTACTTTGTTTTATTAGGATCAGTCTTTTAGTTCAGCAACTGTTGTCTGTATTAGGCAGACCCCAAATATACTTCTGTTATTTCCTTTCTAGGAATTTCATTTTTCTCATTTTTCTGAAGGGTACTCTGTTTCCCTAGTACAGGCTTGAACAAGCTAGGATGCTTCTAGTTGAAACTGTGACTTGCACTGGGGAAGTCATGTCAGAACAGAAGAGGTTTTATTAATGGATAAACTTTTACATGTTTCTTACGTATGGAGTTACAGAGTTAAAAAACCCAAACGAACCCAAAACAACAAATAAACCAACCCACCAAATAAAACCAAACCCAAAACAACAACATACCCCATAATTGCTTGAGACTGTTGAAAGTATGGTCAGAGAGAGACTGACTACCAAAGCAAAACAAAGCTCAGAAAGCCATGCTCATTTGTTTAAGAGCCTTTGAGGATATGCAGTAGAAGTATCATTCCCTCTGCCAGTTGTAATGTTTAAAATATTAAATAGTACTAATTAACCTGGAGATGAAAGACTAGCAGAAAAAAAAAGAGTACTTTTCAGATTGTCAGGCATTTTGTTTGAACCATTTACAGTATTTATATACCTATAAAGGTAATTTATGTGAGATTGTATGTGACTAAAATTTGTTTGCAGCCATAGATGCCTAGACCTCTTTAGACGTGTCTGGCATGCTAACCAGTTTGATCCTGTGTTTTTCTTATAGTATTAAGCCTGACCCTTATTGATTTGCCGGGAATCACTAAAGTGCCAGTAGGGGATCAGCCTCCAGATATTGAGCAGCAGATCAGAGACATGATAATGCAGTTCATCTCTCGCGAAAACTGTCTGATACTGGCTGTGACTCCAGCTAACACTGATCTGGCCAACTCAGATGCACTAAAGTTAGCTAAGGAAGTGGACCCTCAAGGTAAGCATGGTTGAACATAACCACTTTTCATTCTCTAATGTAGTAACGTAACTGAAAATAACAGACCAGCTCTTGTGTGAAAAATGAATTATAATGTAGATGTGTATATGTACATTCTCATATAGGCTTCAACATCACAAGTGTTTGTTAGCTCAGTGTCATTCCAGTAATGATGCTGTAAATGTATTTTTAAAATGTTATCAGTATGTCTTATAAGCAAGTGGAGCAATGCCTATCTAGAAATTGCTATAGTACCTAGCAAAATGGACCGTGGTGTTGATGGGCTTTCTAGATAATACTTGCATTATAAATTTTATACAGTCATATCATAGGAATGCTAAGCCTTGTTAGAGATTTGAGGAACACGTTTCAGCACTGGCAATGATGATCGCTTCTTTCCTAAATATATCATAACTTGCAGTTGTAGCTGGTATTGTGTGATACAAGCTTTGAGAATGTCAGATGTTATATAATTGTAAGATGTAATTGTTCTTCCTGAATATAAATGATTCCTCACTATCATTTTTCTTTTTCTTTTTTTTTCCCCCCCTTCTGCCTTCACCCTGAGCAGGCCTTAGGACCATTGGTGTGATCACAAAATTGGATCTGATGGATGATGGAACAGATGCAAGGGAAATTCTAGAAAACAAACTACTCCCTCTTCGCAGAGGTGCAAATTTGCAGTTGCTTATATTCTTTGCAGTCCAGAAAGTGGTTTGGAAAAGGATGTTGTCTGAGGGGCCTGGGCGTGAATCAAAGGTTGTGCTGGACTGATACATTCCTAGGTTTTATTGTTATCTTGCAAATAAAGTAGGTTTGTTTTTTTTTAATGGATGTGGAAAATGCATATTCCAGAGGAAGCAAGAAATGTCAGCACAGGTTGTGAGCCGGTTTTCTCTCCTGTGCCAGGTTGTTGTTGTAACCAAAGAATTTATTTTTTTATTATTTTATTGTCTTTGCATATGGAAGAAGCAAGCACCAGAGCTTTAGTTATCTCACTGTAAATCAAGTTGTGAACCCTTTCAGAAATTTCCCATGTGATGGTTCTGGCAGCCAATGCCACAGTTGTTCAGTTGTTAACAACATCAAGAATTTTGATTCTAGCTATAATTCTCTGGTGAGACCACCATCTCCTCCCATGGAGCATGTTGCAGAAGATATTTTTTTTTTTTCCCTCTCTTTTACTAGTATTGTGTCATTTATCTATGTAGAGCTGTGTATGTATTTTGATTTTGGTTTTCAAGGGTTTTTTTTTATTTGATTGATTTTTGATCATTTTGAAGTGTTTTTTTTTTTTTTTCAGGGTATACCAAAGTTTCTGTGTTTGAATCAGTGATTTAAAAGAAAGTGTATTTGTTATACATAAACAGGATGAACAATTTAGACACTGCTAAGGTTGCTGAGTACTTGTAAACAATATCTGAAGTGCTTAAATTGGAAAGCTTTGTTTGAATTGAGGCAAATGTGAATTCAGTCTCTTGGGCAGTAGCTGCACTGACTTACCCATTGGGTTTATGTTGTTTTAGGTTATGTTGGTGTTGTAAACAGAAGCCAGAAAGACATTGATGGGAAGAAGGACATTAAGGCAGCTCTTCTAGCAGAAAGGAAATTCTTTCTTTCTCACCCAGCATATAGGCACATGGCAGATCGGATGGGAACGCCCTATCTCCAAAAAGTTCTAAACCAGGTAAAACTTGAAGCCTTGTGATGAAAGGCAGTTTTATAATAGTAGGATCAATACAAAAACTATATTAAAATGAATAATGGTCAGTTAACCGTGCTTGTTCTTTGCTACTTTTAAGCTTTTTAATTTTCACAATGTAGTAAACAAAGCTGTATATTACATGTAGCATACAAAAACTTACCGTGAGATACGGTGTCTGACTTTTACTGACAGTTCTGCACTCCCTTGTTTTCTTGAATACTGAATATGAACACAAAAAATAAGATTTGTCTCCCTTCTGGAAGTATGCCATCCTTTTCCTATCACATTTATTCTAGCCTAGCTGGAATTTTAGAATTCAAATTTGGAAATTAGGGGAAAAAAAAGATATTTTTACATTTTTATAAATCATGTGTGTTAAGGGTTTACTATATGTCTGTACTTTAACCCTAAAATGTACACTTTATTGTAGTTCTTAATAGAAGCAGTGACTGTGTATGAGTGATATAAATGACAAATACAGTATTTGGAACACACTTTTTACACTACCTTTATTTTTTTTCCCAAATATTTGGTTTGTTTCTGTGAGTTCATGCTAGAGTCTGCAAGAACAGGGCTTCCTTCATCAAGAAATAGAGGTCTATTTTACAGTTACTTCGAGAAGAAACCCGTAGTTTACTGTCCTAATAAAGACACTGCCTACAGCAGCCTTGGGAGAGTATATAATTCTCTTGTCTTTGAGTATTACTTTTTTCATAGCGCCATCCATTTGCTTAAATAGCATGTGACCCTAATGATGGTGTATCTCAGCAAGTTTGAAGAGGGCAAGAGAAGTCATGCCTGCCTCTCTAAAATTACTGGTGATGCTGTATTTTCTTTTTGTTTGTTGTTGGTTTTTTTGTTTGTTTTGGTTTGGTTTTTTTCAGTTTGTCAGCTGACCAGTGTTCTTGGAATTCCAACAAGTGTTTGATAGTATTTTTTCCATTTCACTGACAAATTACAGATGTTGGTCTGGAATAATAAAAAGACCAGGTCAGACTGGCTTTGCCGATTTTGGGTAGCAGCTGGAAACTGCAGATTATGATCTGCTCTGGACTTGTCCAAAAAGAATGCTGTTGCCATTTATTTGTGCCTCAGAACCAAAGTCTTCAGCAGGATGCAAGAACTTGCTTGTAGCCTGCAATTTTGTTTGTTTAGGATGTTTTGCCTCTTTTTATATCTTGAAAGTTTAATCCACTTGTTTTAATTTTGAGACTGAAGCATGAGCTGCATATGCCTTTGGATTATTTTATCTGTCCTGTCTTGCTTTGCTTTACTGTTCACTTTTTTTTGAGAGCTGTTTTATAAATTTACCTATTTCAGTATGTTGGTCTTCTGTTGCTGTTACTTTGTGTAAAATATTACATATGGGATGATGTATGCAAGTTTTGTCCCTGAGATATTAGGGGATCTGTTAGTGATCCTAGTTTCAGGTAATATTTCCATTTCTCTGCGTCCACAAGGTGGTGCTCCAGGGAAACGCCAGCTTCTTATTTTTGTGCTTGTCGATATTTTGAACAATTTTTATCTTGAGCTTACATGTTTAGGTATATGACAAGCTTTGTTTACAGCTTGTCTAATTGTGTTTGGGAAGAGGGTTTTCATCTTAATGCAAGAAGACTGCTTTGGTTTAATCAAGGAACAGGTACAATGCATGAGAAATTTATGGCACAGGTAAGACACTGATGATAGTGCTTTTCAAACACTTTATAACATATATATGCAAAAGTAAATGAGGTAAGTTAAGCACAGATCTAAGTCTGTTTTCTACTTTCCTTCAATTTATTTTCTAGTACTTCTAGGTATATTTTCAGAAATGAAAACTGCTAGTTTTGAGTGGTAGAACCTTTTCAGCCTAAAGTCAAGTGTTTCAAAAAGGTGAAGTTCTAGAATCGATAATATGAAGGCAAAATCTCTTTCCTTCAGTATACTTTGTACAAGGGAGCAGAAATCATGTGGAGATGATTTATCCCAATGGTGGGAGAGTGCCAAGTAGGTACACTTCCCTTGATGTCTATTCTCAATGGGCTGTGGATGCTCAGAATCTTGTCCTTGTCCCACTTTGTCTTGTGGCTGTCAAGTAAAGGAGTCATGCTGAACAAATATATAGGGAATTGGGAAGCACCCTTAGGAAAACCAGCAAAATGGGAGTGGTGACGAGTAATGAGATGTGATTTTCAAATTACATATGTAATGTGTATAAATTTTTGTGTGTAACTATGCAAGTAAGTACGTAGTAACGGGACTTAGTGAGTGAGAAGACAAAGGAATTTTTCAAGCCACCTTATAATGTGTATTTAAAAGGGATACTGTACTGTTCTTT
This sequence comes from Psilopsiagon aurifrons, assembly GCA_025447955.1. Taxonomy (NCBI): domain Eukaryota; kingdom Metazoa; phylum Chordata; class Aves; order Psittaciformes; family Psittacidae; genus Psilopsiagon; species Psilopsiagon aurifrons. The sequence goes on from JAOEHY010033778.1 coordinate 21,612, forward strand.
AAACAGCTTCCTTTGCTTCAAAGATCTAAAGGAGCTATACTGGAAAACTAGCACAGGTCATGGCTGATGATTCTACTTTGCTCTCATGAGACCCACTTGGAGTACTGTGTGCAGTGCTGGAGTCTTCAATATAAGAAGGACATGGAGCTGTTGGAGCAAGTCCAGAGGAGGACCACGGGGATGGTCAGGGTGCTTGAGCACCTCCCATTCAAAGACAGGCTGAGAAAGTTTGGGCTGTTCAGCCTGGAGAAGAGAAGGCTGTGTGGAGACCTCACAGCAGCCTTCCAGTATCTGAAGGAGGCCTGCAAGGATACTGGAGAGGGACTTTTCATCAGGGGCTGTAGTGATAGGACAAGGGGTAATGGCTTCAAACTTACACAGGGGAGGTTCGGGTTAGACAGAAGGAAGAAGTTCTTTATTGTGAGCGTGATGAGGCACTGGAATGGGTTGCCCAAGGAAGTTGTGAATGTGCCATCCCTGGTGGTGTTCAAGGCCGGGTTGGGCAGAGCCTTGGGTGACATGGTTTAGTGTGATGTGTCCCTGCCCGTGGAAGTGGCGGTTGGAACTGTGTGATCTTAAGGTCCTTTCCAACTGTAACCATTCTACAGTTCTATAATGTGCTTGGCACTCAGAAGGAGATGGTTGTGCTCCAGCTTTCTGTTAACAGTAAAAAGGACTTTTATTTGCTTTTTAGCAACTTACCAATCATATTCGAGATACTCTGCCAGCCTTCAGAAGCAAACTTCAGAATCAGCTGCTTTCTATAGAACATGAAGTAGAGGTATACAAAAACTTCAGACCAGAAGATCCAACCAGAAAAACTAAAGCCCTGTTGCAGTGAGTGATCTTTTGTCTGCTTTTCTAGTTTGTATAGATTTGTTTTGCCTCTTAAATTTTCTTTTCCTTTGTAATGGCTTTAATTTTAAAGATCTCGATATAGTTAAAGATTCTATCTGCAAGCTTCTGCTGTGCTTGATGTTCCAGAACAAATTATTTACTCTACAGTTTCGGCAGAGTTTTCCCTTAATTAATTTTAGTAATCCTAGAAAAGAGAGAAAGCAGAACAGGAAAAGGCACAGAGATGAGCAACATAGACCTTGAAGATGGCAAGATCAAAACTACAAGGACTACCACCTATGTTTAATGTGCACCTAAACTACAGAGAGCTCTTTGCTGCAGGAGCTGATACTAAAGCTTTCCAAAAGCTGCTGGGCACATTTTTGAGATGGGGAAGACATTCAAGGTTACTAAGGACAGATTGCTGCTGTATGGAATTAAGAGCAGCAATTTGAGGCCAAGAGAGTTTTCTGGAGAACTGTTACTGTGTGCTTGCTGTGTTCTCATGAAAACTTATTGTTGGTGACTGTCGTGATATGGCCTTTGTTCTGCTTTATTGCAGGCATTCTTAATGTTTAAGTGAGAGCTTATTGGGGGTGGGTAAAATCCACTTTGTCGCGGTTTGCATTTCTGACTGTACCTTTGATAACTAACAGCAAAATATGTCATGGAATGTGATGTGCCACCTGTGCTTTGTGTTAAAATTGACCTGGCAGATGTTGACCCTTTTGAGCTCAAGGAGTCATGGATTGAATACTGTTGTTGTTTGTTGGAAGAATTGCACTGCTAAAGTCACTGTCCAGTTTGGGTCTCATCCACAAAACTGAGGCTTTGTTAAAGTTATTGTTACATTGATAGAACAGAGATGAGTGTTAATCTGACTTTGAATCATGGAAGTGGAATCTTTTATTGTGGCTTTAACACTAAGAAGGGCAATGCTTCATTCAGTTTCCTTCATTGGCTTGTTTCCAGGGATGCTTGATACTCAATATTGTGTCCCTTTTCATCTGAAAGGTCTGCCATTTTATCTCTCCCTTCCCTTTTTTTTCCACTTCTGTGTTCACATGTGATTTAAATTTACCCTTTCAAAGAGGACGCATCTAAAGGAAGAAAAAGATCTAAAATGTACCTAGCGCCTTTCTCTTGTTATGGTTGTTGTCACATTTCTACTATGACTTTTTCTTTTTTTTTTTTTTTTAATTTCCCTTCTCTCCCCACCTTTGAAATTTAGGATGGTACAACAATTTTCAGTGGACTTTGAAAAAAGGATCGAAGGATCAGGAGATCAGGTTGATACGTTAGAACTTTCAGGAGGTGCCAAAATCAATCGTATTTTCCATGAACGTTTTCCTTTTGAACTAGTAAAGGTATTTATCCATCTTGCTGGTGTGCTTTGTTTTTTATTTATATGTTCTTATGTTCATACTGATAGAAGTAAAGGCAAGATTAAGATCTGGTGGAAAGAATACACTCTTAATCTTGGAAGGTGTTACAGGAAGTTGTAATTGAGACATTTGGCTTTGTGTCGAGCTTTGGATACTGAGACATGCTAAGAATTCTGAAATATTGGAATTAGAATACAATCATTAGTCCCAGTTCTTACTATTTTCCTTGCTCTTTTATTGTTTTATCACAAATAACATCTTCCTTTTGGTTAGATGGAGCAGGCAAACAACTACAACTGGTAAATTTAAGTTATTGTGTTCAAGTAGCTAGTACCTGTTAAAATCAGAGTTATGGAAAATAGTTGTTTCTTGTGTTTTCTAATTCCTTTATTCAGTGCATTAATCCAAAGCCAGCTTTCATAGTGGTAGGTTGAGCAGAACGAAATTTGGTGTTTTGAGATAACATTTCTCATCTTGATGTATCTCTTCTTGTTACCTTTGGTAACAGAATAAACAGAATTCCATTTGGATGTGAACTAATGAAAGCTGGTTTCCTATAAATGTGTTGCATATTCTTAGATCCTCTCTCCCCTCTCACCATGGTCTCTACTGTATCTCTAGTCTACATTTTTTATTTTTTTTGCGCTTTTCCTAAGCTTCCTCCTGACATGTTTTATGTTCAGCTTAGACATCCCCTAACTTTAAGTTGGGCAAGAACCAGAGTGGGTTGTGGCTGGTTCCAGGGTTTAAATATATGTCAACTATGAGTCCAACAGAACATGTAATAGTTGAGCTTAAGTAATGACCCTTTTGTTTGTGACAACACTAACTTCTCTTCCACCTAGCTGGCTTTCAAGAAACTTAAATAAAGGCTTTATAACTTCATAACTGAGACCACTCCTCTTTTAAGTTTGGTTGAAAAACAGTAGAGTGGGAAGGAGAGGATAAACAGACCATTATCACAGAAGTTGCACCACTTTAGGAAACAAAGCTAAAACAAAAATTGCATTTCCCAAATCCTGTTTCTGACTTATTCTATCAATTATGTAAAATTATTCTAACTGTTGATATGTCTGGAGTGGAAGGGTGCATGATTTTCAACAGTCTTTACTGCTGCCTTAGTGTTTAAATGTTTTATAATATTTATGCTTTGTTTAGAGGCATTAGAAATGAATATTTTGCCAGCTGAACTCGCCTGTCTTCCAGTTGTATTGGAGAAGTAATATTTTCAATGTTATTAAAAAACACCCCAATATGATATCATATGCTTTTGTTCCTCTAGATGGAGTTCAATGAGAAGGAACTACGGAGAGAAATAAGTTATGCCATCAAGAATATACATGGTATCAGGCAAGTGCTCCCATGTTTTCAAGCCCAGTCGCATTATAGAGGCTCGTGGTCTTTCTAACCTGAGGCCACACTGACTACTGGCTGCTAGGCAATGTTAGTGATGTGCTGTTCCCAGCAGCTGACTTTTTTTATTCTATTCCTTTGCATTTCTGTTTTTCAGGTAGCTATTTTGAGACAGTTTGCCTGAAGAGGTTTAATTTACTGGAAAATACTGGAAGATTATTTTACAAAGAAAAAAGACTTTTTTTTTTCTGATAGTGTGTGCAGTTCTGTTAAGCCTATATTCCTAAAAAGTCATAAATTTTAGAGGGAAAATTTGTGTCTTGATATGGAAAAAACTTTTCAGCCTGTATCGTGGCAGACTCCTTGCACTATCTTACTCACCTTTATTTTCAACCATTTCTTGAAATGACTGATTTGCAAATGAGTTGGTTGAGGTTTCATTTTGTGGACATGTCTGCAGTATATTATTAGGTTTGGGAAGAGGAGGTATTTGTTATTTTGGTTTGGAATGACCTAATTATCTCACTTCGGAATGATCACTCTATTTTGGAGTGACATTTTATTCGAAGCATACCCATTTTTCTGTTCTGTTCTTTTGGCAATAGAACAGATACCAAAAAGCTTGGGTTCTTCTGTGGGATTTGGGGGATTTTTTTGTTCACCCAATCTTGTGAGTACATAATATCTTTTGAAAGCGTTTCTTACAAACTTTGTTGTTCTTAGTATTTTGGAAAATGTTCTTTGTGTTTCTTGTGTAGTACATTCTCAGATGGTTGACTCTAGTAGCCATGGTGCATTATTAGAACTTTTCTGGAGTTTTCCTTATTGATGGAAAGGTCTTGTTGAGCAATTTATGGTAGTGAACTGATAGTCTGGGACATTTTTTTATAGTCTGCTTTTTCTACATGATGTATCTAGCAAGACAGACCCTTGTAAGCAGCGTTTGAAAGAGAAGTAAGTGTTTAGAACTGGTTTACTATGATATCTGTTATATAGGTTCATATAGCATGCAGTGACTACTGTGAAATGAAATGATGTTACTCTGAGTAACAGAACCATATTTCCTGTTGTGAGTAGAAAGTGCAGCTATAGGAGTCTTACAGGATTGCTACGCAAGTGATTGTGGACAGAGTGCTGCAGCTGCCATTCATCCCTTCTCTGAAGTTTGATGTGCTGCTGAAGAGGCTTTACTGCTTTCCATCAGTACTCTTTAGAGTTCTCACAGTCATCTTTGAGTAGTAGGGCATGTTTCTAGTTTTATATTCTTACTCACAATGACACTTTTTTAGAGAAAGGAGCAAATTTAGTTCTGTGGAAGTCTGTTTGTGTAGGAACTATTAGTCACCTGTTAGCCCCTGAAAATGAAGATATGAGCAATTCAGTAAAAAAAAAAAAACTGTCTTGCACAATGTTTTTATTACTGTCTTACATATTCTTCTATGTTCACAGAACAGGTTTGTTCACTCCAGATATGGCATTTGAAGCCATTGTTAAGAAGCAGATAGTCAAGCTGAAAGGACCTTGCTTAAAAAGTGTGGATCTGGTGATGCAAGAGTTAATCAACACTGTCAAAAAGTGCACTAAAAAGGTAATTTGCAAACAGACTGCTAATGCAAATATGATGTAGTGATATAGTAGATAACAAAGCCTGTCTTGCTCATTAAAGTATTTTAAGAGGTTTCTGACTGAGTCACTTGATGTACAGACTTAGACTGTCTTAAGTAATTACAACTTCTGCAAAACTTTCAAAACAATGTTAAATTTTTTATTCTGATGTTTTGAATGTATATACACCTTATGATTGGATGGGGTTTTTTTGAGTCAAGAGTTGCAATAAGAGGAAGAAACAGCGAAACTTTCCTAGAGAAAAGACCTCAAATATGTTCAGAGACAACTGTCAAGATGAGAAAAATGCTCTTTCTATATAGAAAATTTACTGAGTAGCACCACAGTTCTTTTGTAATGTAATGTGTCCACAAATTTTCCTGTGCTTTTTTCATGCACAACCCCAAAATATCTGATCTCCAGCTGTCAAGAAGTTAGAAGTGGAAAGCTAGGAAGACTTCATCTCCCTTGTATTTGTATATCCTTATATTAGAGTTGACAAATGAGCTTGCTGCACAGAAATGTTGAACACTTAGGTGGAAAGAACTGCTGAGCATTGAACTTCCTGATGTGAAAGTTGTGTGCAGGAATTAAACTTTTAACTTAAGATCCTGCAAGTGTAATAAGTTAAGAAATACATTTATCAGAACTAAACATGGCAGTACCATGAGTCTTCGAGGATGATTTTCTGAAGGGGTTAGTCTATACTTGCAGAATGAAATCTCGAACTTCACACCCCCACAGCAGGGATTAAGGAAGCGTGTCAGACATATTAATATAAATATTTTTTTTTTTCCTTACACTTTTCACATTCATAGGGAAGTTGTCATCTGCAAATATTGAGACGCACTTGCCTGGATCATTGACAACAAACAGTTGCTGATTTTCAATTCTCTTTTCTCCCATTAATCTATGATATTGTAGAAGACTCCATTGTTTCTTGTAGAATTCTTAGCTAACCTGGCTACTTTTATTGTCTCATTTTCTGTTCCTCTGTCTTTCCCATCATTTCAGAGTACAGGGTACCCTAACAGTAGCAAATATAGGACCAGTTTTGGGATGTGAATACAAATATGCTGAAGCTGTTGAGAAATAGCCTGTCACATCCTTTGCATTTTTCTGAATAATGCTAATTATTTTTGTACCTGTGATCAGGTTAATGAGCTTTTTCTTTAAACAGGAAAAGGTGGCAATCTTTTTGACTAAGGTCATAAACAGATTTACTGCAATATTTTGAGCAGTGTTTCCAGTTTTTTTTCACTTCTGTCGAAGTTTAGAAGGTATGTCACTTGAACTGATTATGCAGATTCTTTTTCCTAGTGCTATTGGTCAAATTTACAGTTGCATTCTGCAACGACGTTTTCAGGTGTTGCTGTTGAGATGTAAAGATCTTGCCACCAGATGGAGCCCTCAAAGAACAAGAAATCTGGAGATTGCTCAGCGTGCTGCTGAAGAATTAGGCTTAGTAGGAAAGATAGGCATGGAGAAAACTCACACCAAGGCTGGTGAATTGTGATTCACGTGTCCAAAATGTGTTGTCCTCAATGTTCTGTGGAGCAAAAGCATAGAAACAGTCCTAGGGTTTAGGTGTCTCCAGTTTCTCTGGGAAATGACCATTAATAGAAGGTAAGGCTTATTTTGTAATGTAGTCAACTTTTAGCCCAAACATTTGTAATAATTGCTTTCTTCCAAAGAGGAAAGCTGGAGACTTCCCTGTTTGTATTCTACTGAAGCCACCCTGCAGGTGTAAATTTCCACTTGTTCAATCAGATCTGGAAAACTTTCAAAATCAGAGATTCTCCAGCCTCTCTATACAGCTAATTCCAATGCTTGCCTCTCCTCACTGTTGAAAAGAACTTTTCTTGTGTCAAATTGGAACCTTAGTTTTGCTTTTCAGTTGGCAACATACCCAAGGTTGTGTGAGGAAACAGAAAGAATTGTTGCTGGTTACATTCGTGAAAGAGAAGAGAAGACCAAGGATCAGGTGATACTATATCTAATCTAACTATTTGGGGAAGTGTGTGAAGGAGGTGTCCTGGTTTTGGCTTAAACCCTGACAGCAGGAAAGTTCTTGCATACAAAGTACAATAAGACAATGGAAAATTTTTATTGGCCTTTTTTGTTTGTTTGCTTGTTTTTGTATTCATCAGGCTTTACATTTTAGAGGGGGGTGAGGAATTGCTCCTCTGCCGTAGAGCTTTGACAGATGAGACTGGAATTGTTACAGGGAATCCTAATTTCCAATAGCTACTTTGTTTCCAGGTTTTTTTAACATACCCATCCCATATTCTAATTACAGTCAGGCCCCCAATCAATTGTAACTGGGACTCTTGTGGGACTGACAGGCTTTCCTTCAAGTTTTAAAAAAAGTTTAACCACCCCCCGCCCTCCAACATTCATCACCCAGCTAAGCACTCCAAATCCGGGAAACTTCAAAGGTTAGACTACATGTAAGAAAATCCACTGGAAGTGGAAACAAGAATTATTGACTGCGGAGTGCGGAGTTTGGCAACAGAAAAATTTGGGGAAGAAGGGCTAGGCCGAGCTCCTAAGTTGTTCTGGACTCCTGGCTCTCTAGTGCTGTCCCTGTGTGAGCTAGGGAGCTATACAGCATGTCCTGCATCTTTTTGTGTAATCTGTGCTGTGAATGTAGACTTTAAAGTAACCTTAAACACCTATATTTGCTGGGCTTACACTTGCAGGGAGTTCTAGGTAGCACACTCAGTTGGAAAAAGATACACGTTACTTAAAATAATTGAGGAATTTATTTTTTTATTTATTTATTATTCCATTCTTTGTATGTGCTGTGTGCACATACCTGGCAACTTCCCAGAACAAAGTAGAAAGTATTAGCTTCCTGTAAATGAGAAGATTGATCAAATAGGTTATTGAGAAATATTCACATAATTATTTATGCTGTTAGCAGTTCTTGTTAATAGAACACTAGTGAGAATATTTTCTGAGGTAAGAGCTAATCCCAAATCCCCGCTATCTTTTGCTTCTGAGTGAGGCATCTGATACCTTCTGGAAATTGTGAAAAATTTGGGAGTGATGCAGTGTTTGAGGAATTGTACAGAACTAACTCTGTACACTTTGTGGAGATTAAATACTACTGTTTGGTAGTGATAAATTTCTTCATTGCTTCTTCCTGATAAATGGAAGTCGGAAAAAATGGGGGGGAAAGTGCAGTGTCATACATGTTCAAGAAGCTGTTCAAGGGTGAGAGTTGAGCTTTCTCTAACATTTTAACAAGCTCTTTGCCAAATTAGAATTTTGCTTAACTTGCAAAACATAGAGCTAAAAACCTATGGTATGTATTACTAAAATCTCTCTGGCCACGTGTGATTCATTTTAATGAAGTGGGCAAGCCCCAAGATGGTGAAAAATGAAATCTGTCAGGAAAAAAAGTAGTAAGAAGGAATGGCTGTTTTGTAGTCTAGCTTGTTAAACAAGCACACAAACAGAAGTAGTGGGATTTAGAAAATATTGTTGCTTTAGACTTGAATGGTTGTGAAAGTAATATTCAGTAATGCAAAAAACTGAGAAGTTCTGTTATTTTTTCTTTCCCTTTCCCTCAATCTCTCTTACCTATCCTTTTTTTTCCTCTTTTGTCTCCCTAATAGGTTCTGCTGCTGATCGATATTCAGGTTTCTTACATCAACACCAACCATGAAGACTTCATTGGCTTCGCAAAGTATGTACATAGAGATTTTCTTATAAAGACACTGTCAGGCTTGTTTGGGGTTTTTTGGTTTTTTGTTTGTTTTGTTTTTTTCCTTTTTTTTTAATATATATTTTTTTCATATGTTTAGAACACAAATTCTGAAGTGGGACAGTGAAGATGTAAGCTCTTAAGTCCCGGACATGCTCTTTCTCAACATACACACTGTTGAAATCGTTCACGCCTGTAGGGGACTCTTTATCCCAATTCACAAGCCTGGTTTTACTGAAGCTGAAGCTTATGTCTTGTTCTGGAATCTCATATATCTTGGGAAGCAGCTTTGGCAACCTGATGTCCTTGCTGTATCCATTTTTGGACCACAGAAATGTATAATATTGGTGGTCTTTCCACACTGTTGCTATTGCATATTTTGGGAGCTGTGATTCTGTGTGAAATGGTTTAAATGGTTTTGCTCAAAGTAATGGATGTCACTGAATTATACGTGTGCCTGCTGTTTGGCTGTAGAGAATAATAGTAGCTGAATGCCCTGCAGGGCCTGGTTTGACGTTCTTACTTAATTGAAAAGGCTGTAAGAATATTTTCCAGAATGTGCTCCCTCAGTTTCCAGCAATTTGTGCTTAAGGGACTTCATACCAACATTTTGGCATTAGTAAAAATGTTAAAGATGTCTTCACTCTTTGAAGAATAATTGTTCTTCAATCATATTCATGCCATATTTGCCATAACAGTGTTTGGAATCATAGCAGGTTTCATCCATGTGGGATGCTGGCAACTAAGTTTGGCACCACACTGCATATCATAATATGGTCTATTCTAGTTAAGACTGTGGGGAAAGGTCTACATCTTTGCTAGTATGCCTTGAAGGTTTAAAACGTGGAATTCACTAAGTTGAGGGGGAAGAAAGCAAAGCCAGGCACTGTTTATGTGTTTGGTTTCAGCAACTTTCTCTAGAATTGTTTGCAGGTCCTAGATACCTTTATCAGTTTTCTTGACAAATGACAGGATGTTGTAGGAATGGTAGCTGGCCTTCTAGAGGTCAAGATAACAACCTGCCTACTATTTACTTCTCTTCATCCTCTTCTGACAGGAAAAAGCCTGCTAAAAACACTCTGTATATATTTATGGTGTGTGTTGTGACCTTGGGAAGTCACATAGTTCAACCTCCTGCTCAGAGGAGGATCAATGCTGAGTTCAGACTGTGTTACTGAAGGCTTTGTCCAATCAGATCTGGAAAACTTCCAAAATCAGAGGTTCTTCAGCTTCTCTGTGCAGCCTGCTCCAATGCTTACCTCTCCTCACTGTGAAAAGACTTTTCCTTGTGTCATGATGGAACCTTCCATGTATTATAGTCTTGGATTCTGGAGAGCCGAGTGTATCTGGAGCTGTTTCATTATGTCTCTCCCCTGGAAAAATTGCCTTCATGGATTCTGCTGCTGAGGCCTGTAGTTCAGTCAGGGGTCCTCACTGCTGTGTCTTTTCCAAGGAGCTGCAATGCCCAAGATAAATTTTTTTGGGAAAGCTGCTGCTTCTTTTTCCAGTTGAGATCTAGAAATCCCCAGCTGCTATGAATGAGGTATAAACAGATTAACAGATGGCTCTTTGCTTATGTTCACTGATAAGCTTAAGCAAGTGTTTCTGTAGGGATGGGAAAGGAAGTATCTTTGCTGACTTGTGCTCAGTTGGAAGGGAAACCTTGGATAACTAAGAAGAATGTAAAATGTAAAATATACTAATGAATAAGCTAAACAGTAGGAAATATACATTTTAAACTATAACCATATTACTGTTACAGGAATTGTGTTAAAACTGGAAAATAAAATAATTTTGGGGTAAATAAAATAATTTTCTGCTATATCTGATCATCCTGGACTATAGATTCTCCAGATTTCTTCGTGTTTCTTTTCTTTAGCTGAGTCTTATAGCTAGTTGTCTCATGTGACCGCAAGGTTTTGTAAGTGTTGAGTCCTGTGAACCCTGCTCATTAGAATGAGAGCACAAGACATTTCAAAGTATGTTGTGGGGCCTCAGGCAGGTACAGTGAGATGTGAATTGACTTGAGAAGGTCTTAAGAATGCCAGTATTTAGAACAAATTTGCATAGTTATGAAATGATGAAATTGGAATATTAATGTTTGTCTCATTTAGCAGAGCAAGTGGCAAAATGTTGGAATAAGGTTTGGTTCCAGTTGGTGTAACTCAGACATAGCTACGTCCCTTAATCTACATAGAGAGTAATCTGTATTTAAAATGGTTAATAGAGGAAAAATTGCTGTCTGAAAGGCCTGTGGTTTGAAGTATGATATTAGTGGTCTAATTAGCTTCCCTAAGGTGACAAAATAAAAACAGCCAAACAAAACCAAACCAAAACCAAAGCAACAACAAAAAAGAAACAAAATGGACAAACATAAACCAACCTGAATGGCAATGAGGTTTCCTAAAGCAACCTGGTGTGTTTTTTAAACAACATACTGGAATTGGTGAGAGATTAGTGCTGTGTTTTCTGTGTGCACGTTATTTAGTATTTAGTCATAATTTATACACCAAAGCTTGTGCAACTCCAGACGATGCACCAGAGGCATGCGGTGTTATTTGGCCAGAAGGGCTGGATGATTGAGAGCTAAGTCCAGTGAATTGGCATATGTAATAAACATCCTTGTGGATTTTCCCTTGAACAGCATGTGGACTGCTGGTTTGATAAAGTGTGGTCTGCAGGGCAGGATCAGAATTGAGACAGGGTTGAGCTTGGTGCTTCAGCAATTCTTTGGAATGGCAGCTATACAGAAAACAGTTGCAGGATTGGCCCCACAGGCTGTGAAGGGCATCTTTCTTACTCTTTCAGAGCAGTGTTTGTAGCTGATTAATATATATGTTTTTTTCTTAAGTTAATCAATGCCTGGTGAAATGGTATAATCTAATCCAAACAAAATTTCTGGTGCCAGTGGCCACTCTGGTGGTTGAGTAGTGAAAGCCTGCTTTCTGAATGCTTTTCTTCCACTTTCCAGCAGTATTTTAGTGTTGTGGCCTAACACTTACAAACCACCACATAATGCAAATGCTTTTAGAATTAATGGCAACTTGTATCTTCTTGAGACAGGAGTGTGTATTGTTTCAGGAACTGGGATTACTGGAGTTCAAGAATTAAGCAAAATATTTTAAATATGATTTCATTTTAAATGTGTTTTGTTCTATACCAGCTTTTTGAACCAGCTTTGTGACAGCTTCATCCATGGTTATATTTACATCCTCGAAGTGCACATACATATTAGAATAATATCCAAAACAAACCGTCAAGACAAAGCTATTAAAAAGCCTCCAGCAGGGGAGGATTTTATTGTATTGCATTAAGTAAAAAAAATGGCTTGCTTTTTGTCTCTTTTGAATATTTATAGAGGCTAATGTTTCCCAAGTTAATCACATGAGCCACAATTTCTCTTTTAATAATCTTTACCAATCCAAGTAGGATGATGTTGCAAAGGAGATGATTAGTAGGAGCTGTCTGCTGTGCATTTCCCTTTTGTCCTGGGCAGGCAAATATAAGCAGGCATTCCTATGCTGTAAGAAAAAGTAGTTGAAATATGCACATATACGCAACGGTTTTGCTGTGTTTCTATGCTGCTCTAGCTTTCTGTGCTAGAATCAGAAGTAACTGTTACTGCTAAATTCTGTTCCTCGGGAACAGGTTTAATTTGAGTTTCTTCAGTATAACTCTTTTCCTCTGCTTCCCTTAGTGCCCAACAAAGAAGCAGTCAGGTTAACAAAAGTGCAGTGGGAAATCAGGTAGGCACCTAACAGAGAATGGATAATAGCATGTGCAAGTTAATCCAAGCTGTTTGGTTTTCTTGGCTGCGTTAATTTGTTGTAAGTGTATCATTCACCTTTTCTGCTTCAGACATAAAATGCGTCATCAAATCACTGCCTTGTTTTACTGAATTTTTCAGAGCCTTCTGAATTTCATTGTTACCATTGTTTATTGTTTAATATTTCTGCTACTGCTCATGCTGCTGGTCAGTGTCTCCCCTCCCATGCCATTTAGTGCATCGTATCTTCCATGTTACACATCAATGTCTTCTGTCATTAACTGCAAATTTCTGAATTTCAGAATCCAAAATGCTGGTGAGTACTTGCTTTTGTGTGCCTTCTGATGGTCATTTTACTTGTTCTTACATGTTCATGGCTTAATAGCAGTGAAGGGGCAATTCATCAAGCAAAAGTGAATTTGCCTTCAGCTCTTCTAAAAACTTTCAGTTGACTTCACAAAGATTTTGGCTATGTATCATAGGCATTTCTCAAAGTAAGCAAAGAATAACTGGTGGATTGTTTCTGATTAATTATTATTTATTCATTAATGAAATTAGTTGTTTGGGTTTTTTTATCATATAAGAATATGGGGTTGATACTGCAGCATGTTAAGTGCTTCTGAGCTTTGCTTCTTTCTTTGCTTTTGTGTGGGCCAGCAGTGTTCAGTACTTCACAGGATCATTCCTCTTTTTTATATGACATGAAAATAATGAAAATGTTACAACCTTGGTTTCTGCTCACTTTGAGGGTTTTGCAAAGTCTTAAACAGAAATGAAATTCTATGGAATTACTGCATACTTTAAAAGGAGCTAACAAATTCTAGGAAAATAAGAGAATGACATTTTGTATAAATAATTACTGCTATTGAACATCTTCCTGATGTTTTCATGTGCAATTCGATCAAACAATGCTCAGGAGATCAAAGGTCAAGGTTTTCAAATATGACCCCTGAATTTGGATCCCTCAGGTGGCAAATCTGACATTGCAGAAAGTCTCCTATTCTGCTGCTGTAGATGACAGTTCTAGCATTTTTTGCAAATGCATTCAGCTTTTCGGGGACAGAAATCGAGCCTCTTCCTTCCACCAAGAAATTGCTGGTTATTTTTGAGATGTTATTCCAAATAATCTGTCAGCTTCTTGGATGTGGTGGTCCTCCACAGCCTGACCAGCGTGACTGGCATTTTGATGTAATGCATGGTTTGGACTAAAATGAAAAAAGTTGAAGGGTCTAAACACTGAAATGACTTCAAAGACTAGTCTCTCCCCTCTGAGGAGAGATTTCCTTCTTATCTAGCTCTGCCTGAATATGTCAAACACAACAACCATCATCACTCTGGAGTGTCCCATAAAAGGAAAATCAACCAATTATCAGAGTCTTCAAAAATACGCAGATAAAATGAATGATTTGTTAGTTAAGTGAATGTTCTCTCTCTAAAGAAGTGGAGAAAAAGTTTGGCATTTTAAATGTTGAAACTTGATTATTTATGGCATAATGGACTTTGCTGAACCTTTTATTTTTAAAGATAACAAACAGATGTTTGAAAGTTAATTGTTTGGAGTTGAAAAGAATGAGAAAATGTTTCTGAAATAAAACTTCATTTCTGCAATTTGCTATTTCAGGGAACCAATCTACCGCCTTCAAGGCAAATTGTACGAGCTAAGTTCTGTAAGCTTTATTGTTGCTTTTTCATTTAGCTTCTCAGAGGGCAAAGTTTGTCTCTAACTCATTGGTTTGGTGAATACTTGCTACCTAACTATTTAATGTTAAACTGTCTTGTCTGTAACACTTCCTCAACAAAGAATAATTGCAGTTCATCACTTAACTGCTACTAACCTGCTGTTACAAGTATGAACTAATGTAACTTAAAATGTTGTAGAAGACTTTGAATAAATTTAATATTTTTATAATGTACTGAGTTTCTCAAACTAAACCAACTAATTCCTGTTTATTATATAACTGGAAAGAAGTTTTTGTCTGATGTGAGTGCCTCTATTCATAGTAAGCCTCTTTTTGAAAGGTGTGCAAATAAGTGTCTGGTAACCAAAAGAAAACATTACCTCTTGCATAAATGAACGTGCTATTTGTGGGTACAGGTACTGGTGTTGGTATTTTGTTTATGTAAAGGAGTTGCTTCTGATAGAATAAGTGAGTTTATTAATAAACTTAGGAATACATAAAGTCCTTTTAGCATTCTTTTCATAGCACCAGGAGGATCAATATGTCATGGATGGATTCTTTTCTAACCCTTCCACTTCATTAGTAAATAAATATGTGAATGCATTTAATATTACTAATTAGAATTAATTGTCTAAACAGTAGTTAATTTTATAACAAGTTACTTTTGATTCACTGATGGTGTAGGTGTAAGAAGTAAATCTCTATCATGTGCATTCTTTAGTAATATCTATGATGAAAACATTTTTTTCCAGTTGTCAATCATCAAATTATGTTAGTTATAACTTCAAATAAACTTAAACTAGACTTATGTTCAATAAAGTAAACAGGACAAGGCAGCACCGATTTCAGTAGCACTTGAATTGAATCTCTTGGGAGACCAAGATCATTGTTTTTCCAAAATAGCTAATGCTCATTTACAATCCATTGCTTTTCTTTTTTTATAGCTTGCTTTAAACTACAATGATGCAGATAACCATTAACTATTTGTGTGTCTCAAAAATCAGATGAGTGCAGCAATATTACATTTTTGGAAGAAGTGTAATGCCAGTTCCTCTTAGCATGTTCTTGCTTCTCTTTCCTCTACTAATTTATCCTCTCAGGCTTAATCTTTGGCCTTTTTTGTTTGTTTTTTCTTTGCTACCGCCTGAGGTTTTGACCTGGCTCCACAAAGTTTCTTTTTAAGCCACAGGTTAGTCTGTCTTCTAATTTGCTTGAAATAATCAGTGTAATGCTTGTTTTTACACATCACATTAGCAAGATCTGGTTCCTGAAAGCTGACACTCTTAACTATATTTTCTGTGTTGAGATTTGATGACTGAAATTGCGTTTAAAGCTCCCCATCATAATAAACTTTTGAAGATGAATGTGTCATTACTCCATATGCCCAGTTGATACTCTCTGTGTGAGAATGCAAGATACTCAAATTACAGAGAAATGTCTAAAATGTATATGAAATTCTGTTTTGTGTTTTATTTCTGTGGTAAAATCTGAAGTAGCCCCTGAAGTTGGAGAAGGGGCTTAATCTGAATTAAGAGTTTCAAGTCACTGTCCAAGTTATTTGGAGATTTGGATTTGAAGTCTTTGACCTACTCTTCTGCAATGTTATGCCAGCAATCTGAATCACTTATTCTGGACACAGATAGCATTCAGACCCCATCAGTTGGCCTAAATTGTAGTGCTAACAACTTTTTCCTTCATAACCCTTTTTCTTCTTTTCTTTTTAATCCTGCTTTGTAGCATACTTTACTGCTTCTTTTCTTCAGGTATACTTAAATCCTGGTATCTTGCATGACCCAGGAAAATTGTATGAACAGAATATTTTTATTTATACTTTTTAGCAAGTAGGTGGCAATGGAAATTGTTCCTTGGTCATGAGAAATAATGAGAAGGCTGTTTTGTTAAGAAATGACAGTGTTTCTGTAAAAGAGGTGGTGCCTGCAGACAACCATGTGATGGTAAACTTTGAAGTGTCCTTGAATGAGACATGCTGCTGTTGAATTTTCACCTTATCAAGATTAGAGAAGCATTGCTCCTCTAAATGGCCTTTTAACTATACTTATATTTTAGGTTAAGATTCCTTCATGATTGACTTAATCACCTTAATCTTTGTTTAACTACATTTGGAAGCTTGTTTCAGTTTTTCACTTCCAGGTGCTTTGCTTCAGTAAAGACTTTTTTTTTTCTTTAAAGTAGACATGTTCTTAGGACTTAAGCCACTGTTGTCATTTTTTAAGTTGCACAATATACTGTGCAGTGACATTTGGGGGAGGCAATATCACAAAATCTCAGTTGTGCACCTCATTGGAACAGATCTGATTGGTTTATGCTCCAACCTTTGGCAAATTAGAGTGAAGTAGTGTATTAGGATTCCCTTCTACTCTGTTGTTCCTTTTTAGCCTATGAAGTGAGAATATCTTAATAAATGAGCCTAAAGAACCACTAGCTTGTGAGAAAGCCTCGTCGTTCGTGCATTTTTTATTCTCTCAATGTGCTTACTGTTGAGAGCCTACTGTAGAAGTAGCTAGTCTCCTGATTTTCACACTTATAGTTTTGCCTATGCAGTCAATTTCACTTATCTCTTTCTTTTCTTGAAATCATCTTTCAAATACTTCTTTTAATTTGATTCTCTAATGTATTTCTTTTATAAATACCTATTTGGAATGGAATTTAGAAGTCATATAAGAATACATAAAATGTACTTATTGTGTCAAATCCTGGTTTCCTGTTTATACGTGAAGTGGTAGATAATATGAACAACAGATATGATTTGGGTCTTGTGCAGCTGAACTATCAGAATATGATTTCCTTCTGGCTTGTTCATGTGCATTCGTACCCTCTAAGTTTCATTTTTTCAGACACCCAGATTAGGTATCAGGACCCTGAAGGAAGGAACTGTGTCATCTCTTGTTTATCCTGTACATGGAGTCCAGCTACCGGTCAGAATATTGTCTTCACTAGCTTCTGGCAATGCCTATGTATTTCACTTTCCGATGTGCACAACTCATGTTGCTAATATCTGGTTTTCACAGAGTGACATTTGGAAATATGATAGAAAATATTGAAATGGATCTCTTCAATCCAAACCAACTGTAGTATGAACTAGTGAAAACAATAATAAAACACACTACTTACTTGGATTATTTTTCAGGGTGAATGCTATACAACATAGCTAACACAATAGTTTAAAAAAACCCCAACAAAACCCAACAAAACAACCACCCCAATCAGAATATTTTTTAATTTCAGAAGTCTCTTAGTAATTCTTTGCTTATTGCCCATGAAGGTAAATTTTTTCTAAAATATATCTGGAGTTATTCAAGAAGTTGGCTGGTGTTTTGGTTGTCATTCACCTTCTCCAGAAAATAAAGCTATGTTGCTTAATCTCACTTTGTTTGCACTTACACCTTGGTCTGACGTCTCCCTCCTCCCCTGACCCCAACACTGGTACTGAGTATTCTGAAAGTGTAATTTTTTGTACTTAACAAAATGTGCTTGGGGAACAGGAACAATTAAATTAAAAGAACAGGAGGCTTAACATAGTAAGTCCATCTTCTCTCACTTCGTGTCCCCTGGAACTGCTTCTGATTTTTTTTGATAGCTGAGATCTGTTGTAGTGTCCAGGATATTTCAGAGAACATAGTACCCTGTTTTCTCAGGGGGTGTAGATAAACAGGCTAGAAATTTGCACATGAAACCCAAGATATTACTGTATCATGTTTATATATTGTATATAATATGTATTTATATATATTATAATGTATTAATATATAATACAATTTATTATAGCTAATAATGTATCAATATATACTATAGACTATATTAATCTATTATATGATTACACTATATATTATATTTTATATACACTATATATTATATATATTTATATCTTGTCTTTATATATTACTGTAAGCTGTAGTTTGGTGCCCTGCTTTTCATGCAGTGTTGTGTAGGAATGACAGCTGGTTCTAATCCTCAGCGCACAGGGGTTTTGAGGGAACAACTGGCAAATTCCTTTCTTCACAAGACAGTGGCCAATGTTTGTATCAGCAAGTTGATTTGTTTCTGTCCACACCCAACAATGATTATGTATCTATGGGGAGATGCATTGACTGGAGCAAGACATTATTTTGGAGCTATGCAACTAATGCAAATCCTACATGAGAAGCGTTAAAAGTTTCATTACTTTTTAAATGTCTTGTATAGTTTAGATTTTGAAACAGTGGCTTTGATCTGAGACCTCTGCCTCAAATGGGCTCCTCTCAAACTGAGGAAATTTGATTCCTATTAACATGCTACAAAACCTTTGGTAATGGTGAGGGAGAGCCCTGGATGGAATAAGCAAAACTTCCCTTCCAAGTGCTCATCACCTGCAGGGTTTTAGAATACGCTGCTCGGGTGTTTCTTACTGGTTTGCTTCTAGAAACCACCTTTTCATCCCCGCTGTGATATATCTGTCTTCAAATTTTTTCACCCTCTGTAAGATGTGTGTCCAAACCAATTTCAGTAATGTGCTGGCTCTGCTGCCACTTCTTCCTGTATGCGGAGATGTGCTTTATAAGGAAGCATATTCACATTCAGTGTTTTCAATTGCAGAGAGCATGGTTCAACAGCATGCTGTTCCACAGCACAGCCTCTTGTTTCAGTTTCTTTATGCCATGGTAACAAACACCTTTGTACGTTTGCTGTGAAGTGTTTGGTTTGCTGTACAAACATAGCTCACCTTGTTGCAGAGCTAAGTTTAAGTGGTTGTGGAGCTTCAATTTCCTTGATTTTTTTTCTGAAATCTCTTACATTTGTGTTTGTGTAGTTGGGTGCAGGAAAAAAACAAGACATTAGTGTGGTTCCATAACTTGTTTTGTGGCAGCTGCCTGAAGGCCAGTACACTGGCTATATGTGCATGTTGTTTGTTCCTTGTTAAAAGTATACTTCAGTAAACATCATAAAATAAAATAAGGTTTTGATGTGTTATCAAGTTCATTTCAGTATGTTTCCTTCAACTTGCACTCAAACAAGCATTCCATGTCTATGTGTACTCAATAATGTCCTCTCTCCACTTCCCTCTTCCTCCCCCACAATGAACGTGAATATTGGAAATAATGACAAACTTCTGCAGAAACCTTTGTGGTACAGGCTATTGCATTCACTCTGCCTGTACTATATCTTCAAATCTCTCTATGGGAGTTCTGTCCAGTTCTTTCATAGCTTACTGGCACTTCAGAACCCAATCAATGATTTCTTAGCGATTTTCTTACAGTCTGAAAACCTGTAGACCGTTTTTGGATCTTTAGTGGTTTTCTTACATTGCTGGCCTGGTTAGTAGTGAATGGGGAATACATGATCATCTTATTTGAAATTAAATTGGTGCTCTTGGATTATGTGCATTGCCAATGCTTTTATCAGCTTTTGAGTTGCAACTCTTCATCTCTGTCTTTGGTTCGGTTTTCAGGTATAACTTAGTCCCTTGCTCTGTGTGATACCAAAGCTAGCTTTTCTTTTTGGGGAGCTCACGTGAATGTGCATACTGAATGTCAGTGAGTCATGATTGTAAAACTCTTACAGATGACGAGGAATAGATATTGAGCAATGTTTTTTCTCCAGTTGTTTTTTGATACTGGAGTAACTAGACTTGTAAAATCTTAAGAGAGGAAGGTCATAGTCTTGCAAACTTCTCTAAAAGGAAGAGGAAATTCATGCCTGATCACACGAGCTCATGCTTTGGGACTTGTTGAGGGACTTCTGAAGGGCTTCTTTGATCACTTCTTTCTGCCTTAATGCTTCATAGGCAAGTAAGGGATGTAGCTGTGGGGAGAAACAGAATGGGTGAGGTTCCCTGCATGTGTGTTTGGGAGCATTCTGTTGTCTTGCTCAGAGTATGATAGGAAAGAAAGCTTGCTTTCTCATAATTATATTGGAAAACAGTGAATGTTCCAATAAAATTGAAAGCTTCTGTATGATCCATAGACTGGTTTTCATGACCATTCTCTCTTCTTGACCTCTGGAGTTGTCTCATTACTCTTAAGTTCTCTTTTGTTACTCTTTCTCTTTGTATGATGTAGCCTCCAGGCCTTAGTATTTATAGGTATGCTGTTCCATTTATCTTTTCATCTTTGACTTGTATCTATTTTACAAGGTTCTGCTTTACCCATTTCCCCCCTGATTTTTATTGCCACCTTAATTTTAGATTTTTTTCTTCTTTTCCTCTTCTACCTTATGAGGGGAAAACAGCTCTTGTATACCTCTTCTTACCACTTTTTATCTGAATTCCAAATTACCTTTAATAGACCTCTCCAGTTTGTCACTTGATTCAACCCGTTCTGAAAATTCCCAGTCCATCCCAGAAGCCACTCACTTTGCCAGAATCTAGGTGCCTTTTCTGGTCTCCAACTATACAAATGATCTGAACAGTTGGACTAGAGCAGATTAGTCATATATGTACTTGTATGGACTTTTACAATGTGTTATTATACAGCAAAGAAATACCTTCCAAGTTTACATGATCCTTAATGCACACATACTTGTTGTAGGTAGAACACAGTAATACTTCAGCTTCTCCTTTTTTCCAAGCTTTTGACTGCAAACACTATAATCACTTTGACGTCGTTTTTTGGTTGCTTGTATTTTTTGTTGAGTGATGAGAATCTGCAAAAACTCTTGAATTTGCCAGAGACTGAAAAAAAAATCCCTTGTTCTTAGCAAGTCTTTATTTAGTGAATGCAAATACAGAAATATGTCAAGTGGGTAGCAAACTAAACTTGTGCCTGACTGCACCTCTGCACAGGTCATCCGGAAAGGCTGGCTGACCATCAACAATATCGGCATCATGAAAGGAGGATCCAAGGAATACTGGTTCGTTCTAACTGCGGAAAGCTTGTCCTGGTATAAAGATGATGAGGTAAGAATGAAGAACTCTTTTCTTTGGGGGGACAATATTCAGTCTTCTGAGACCACATTAAAATAAAAGCTTGTACAGACTTTAATTGAAAGAATATTTTAAGGTTTTACCTGAGTCCTTTAAATTTTCTGGGTTTCATTAATGGAAAATGAATCCAAGACTTCTGTTGAAATGTTGATAGCAAATATAGGGTGCTGTATGGCTGCTTTTGTTTGTTTTTTTCTTTTAATTTTTTCCACACATTGGTTTTTGGATGGAGAGAGAAGGCAGCCTATTTTGGAATGTTCTGGTTATTGTCCTATACCTGTTTGGACTGCACTTGCACATCTACCATAAGTTGATCATGAATTGTGTAGGTGAAGTTACTCCTAAACATAAAACTACAGCAATTTGATTTAATGGCAATAATTGTTCTCTGGCCTTGTGTTCTAAGAGAATGAAAAGCCTGTGTGTTGTTCTATAGCTGGTTGGTATGGATTTTCAAATTTGAAAAAATATACCTTAGTAAGAAAATGTCGCTGCTGCTCAGTTGCCCACTTTATCGAATATGTTGGTATGCAGTTTGTCTGTTTTCCTTAATGTTTTTTTTCCCACGATGTTGGTAATGATATGCTCTGTTCAAAACCCAGTCTTGTTTAATTTTGAAGGTTGAAATGAAATAATAGGATTATTATGTGTGCTACACTATCAACTGTGGAGTAAAGATCTTGTGGTTTGGGTTTGGTTTTTGGGTTTTTTTTCAGGTTTTTGGTTGGTTGTTTTTTGTTTGTTTTGTTGTTTTGGTTGGTTTGGTTGGTTTTGGTGTTTTTTTGGTGGCATAAGCATAGCCCTATTTTTCTAAATTATATATGGTCAGCAAAAATTTAGTGATTTTTCCTGGGGTGAACCAGTTTGTTGGATAAAAGAGGAGTGGCACAGGTAAAGAAATTTTTAGATGAGCTCTAAAACTTTTAGATGATCTTTCTATCTTATTCTAAGTAATAATCAAAACTATGGCTTACCCCAGCAAAGCAGGGAGTTAGCTGATGGAGACTGCACAGAATTTGTATTTTGTTTAAATTAACCTAGTGTTTTATTGCAGTGGATTTCCTAGAACCACTAGGGAGAGGTCCCAAAATGCATGTACATAAGCCAGAGCTCTGCCGACCCTGTGAATCCAGAGTGTGGCTGCTCTTTTTTCTGATCCTCCTCCTCATCCCTTGGGGTGGGGTAAGGGAATAAATGAGTGGCTTCCTGATACTTAGTTACCAGCTGGGGTTAAACCACAACCCTCGCATTTAACATGGGCAGCCACTTCAGTGATAGTGCTGATGGTGGAAACTCTGTTGGTTAGTGGTGTTTATTTTTACCTGGGTTGGTTATCGTTTTGGGATAGACCTTAAAATAGAGAGACAAATCAGGACAATCCCAAAGATTTTGTCCCTTGCCCTTTTATTTGAGTTTTAAATGGATTCAAATGTATTTGCTGTGACCGGAAAATGAGTGCTTGTCAGAGGGGAGCAGCTAAGTGTCAAGAGGCAAAGTTTTATGCTCAGATTACTGAAATGAAACGTGAAGTATTTTATTACAATGACACAAAAATTAATAAAAAATATATGCAAAAGTGCCTTAATGGGTTTGAAAACTTGAAGCTGTTGCTTTTCTGTGATCCATCTTGAAGCTACTAGAACTCCTTAGATTAGATTAGGTACAGGTAGCTGTTACTGTAAGAAGCCGCATGGTGAAGAATAACACCTGTTGCTAAGTTCTTTCTCAAGCAATTGAAGGTGCATCCTAAATACACTGTGGCGATTTTTAAAGTAGTCTTGGTGTTGCTTTTTTTGTGTCTGATCTTTGTTTAGTGTGAAATAATTCCTCAAAATAATTAGAGAATGTCTTCTGTTACGCAAATTTAAAAATAAATAGTTTGTTTTGACAGTGTGCTAGGGAGTCACCTGGGAATATCAGAATAGTACATGGAGGGAGATGGCTACTATCCGATTCAGTGATTTCCATATGCATATTTAAAAATGATGTCTCTTAATTGCCAAAGAGTTGTGTTTAAAAAGTCATAAAAATGCAAGTAGGTTATTCAGGCCAATATGGCAGATCACTCAGGAATTTCTTGGAGTGATAATAGTGTAGTACTATTCCATGCTCTGCTGGTGGAAGAAGTTCCTCCTTAAATACACATTTGCTGTATAATTTGACTATTCTGCCCTGGGAAAGATGTCATAAAGTTATTTTGGATTTTTTTTTTTCTTACTACTGAGCCTTTCTCAATAGAGCTTAACAAATTAGTGAAATCCAGTTTAGATGCTTTCTGAAGAAGGTCAAAGCCACGGGCTCAATCATTAGGTTAGTCAAAAGATGACTTCTTTCAGAAACAGAAGTACTAGCTTTGAAAATAAAGAAGCAAATATTTGATCTCCTGGCTGAATTCCAATTTTTATAATTACATTTCATCTCCCATAAATGTTCTCCTCACTTTCAGATTGGTTTGATAGTTGTCACATCCTGTTCTCAGATGATTATTGAAATGACTGCATGCTGGTATATTTCCAGCCTGGTAAGATACGTAGTCTTCAGCGATGTGTGAAGTGATATCCATGTTTATGTCTCTGGACTGTGCCCAGGCCCAGCTCGGCTGTGCATGCTGTGAGGTCGTAGGAAGTTCATTTCCTCGTGCTTCCCACTTGAGCTGGTTGCTTCTGCAGGCTGTGCACAGCAGCAAGAGCCTGTCCATTGTGGCTGGGAAGATGCTGAAAGTCAGGTCTCACCTTTGTTCTCTTGCCTCAGAGAAGAATTTGCTCCCCCTGTGCCTCTGCCCCGGAGTAAGGAATGTTATAGCAGCTTGTGTACCAGGGAGCTCTGACAATGTGCTTTACAAACATGCAGTGCTTGCTAGGACCTCTAGGGCTGTGTACTCCTCTAGCATAAACTGAGCCCATTTTCTATAATCTGGAGTTCACTCTGAGATGAAGATCACCATCTGAATGCAAGTGGCTGTTTGCTAGTGCCATTGGAAGGATGTAAATGATTTCCTTTATTTTTTGAGCTGCAGCTTTTATAAGCGATGAATCCATATCCATAGTGGAATGCATTTTGAAGCAAATTACTTTAGCAAAAGATTTCAAAATTTGTTATATGATATTAGTATTACCAAAAAAAGACTGATTTCTTGACATGGTTTTGTTGCTGCTCAAACGTACAACAGGATTTTATTCTTGATCGATGGGAATCAGTGCCTAAGAATGATTTTTAAAGCAGTTATGCTATCGGTTGTAGTTAATACTATTCTAGATTAGTTTCTGAACTTGCCTGTAGTTGCTTGTGTTTATAAGTTTGCTTCATGACTAGTACCATGACTTTATTGCTTTTCTGCTTGTTTTAAAATGAAGCAAGAAAAATTGTGTACCACTTTGAGGCTGCTGTAAATAAGTGCAAGATTAGCATGTTCATTGATCTCACAAATACAGATTTCTTTTATAGAATATTCCATGTAATGCTACGTAAAGTATTGCAAGGCATAGCTACACACACAGAAGACCTGAGCATTTTAGTTCTCAATTGTATTGTTTTTTGACGCTTTTGTGCTAAGGTTCATTTGCGGGTCAACCTGCAAATAGGAAGTTAGTGAATTAGCCACTCTACATTAGGATAAAATGGACTTTGAAAATGTGGAGCACCCTCCTAGCTTGTGAATAAAAAAGCTCTTTATTGTAAATGAAAAGATGTCATTTGTGGTGTAGCATTTTTACAGGGCATGGTCGGAGAATGTGATTTTATTATTCCTTCCAAAGCATCCTGAGATTTCACTGGATGAATTATTGGTGAGTAAAGGATGCCAAGCTGGACTCTGAATGTCTAAAAATATGAAGTTTACATTTGGAAAAATCCCCTTAATCTTATTTCCAAATAAAATATTTCCATTCTGTTTCAGTAGGAAAAGATAGTATTGTCAACATCCAGTGATAGATGCAGTTTGTATTATAATTTCACAGCCTATTCCCCATTGTAAAATGGTGCGATTTGGAGGGAGATATAAAAGTAAGTGAGGAAATGAGAGAGTGGAAATGGGAGAAGTTCCTCAAAAGTCTGACGTATTATACATGTTTACAGAATTAACTTGCCACACAAAAAGCTGCTCTCTGCTTCTGTGGCTAGTAGGAATGTTAGTGATTTTTATACCTATAATAATCTAATAATGCAAGTTGCTCATGTTATGCCTGAGAAGTAAATGGGAGGATGAAACATACAATGGTGCTGCAAAGCTGCGTGTAAATAAAACTTAATGTTAGTGAGTTAATGAGAACAACTAGGAAAAGAGTACTATAGAAAGCACAGTAAAAATTTCAGCAGTGGGTTTTATTGTATTTTATAGGCAGTGTTGGGTTGACTCTAGATGGGTTGCAGTACGCGGCTTGGTTACTGACCGGCCGTCTGAGATCCAGAGTGACTCTTGGCTGGAGCTGTTGGTGAAGATGCTCTGGTGTGTCAGAGCAGGTTCCCACTGGCGGCTGTCGCTCAGGCTGGGTTGTCATGCGACTGCCTGTCTGTGCCTGCTGTACAGGTGAGAGGATGTTCTGCACAGCAAGTGTAGACAGGCAGACACATGACAACTCCGTCCAGCCAGTCCCTTGGAGCCATCACCGCTGATGTGCAAGATTGTACCGTTCCAGTTTGGGGGGGTTTGTTGGGGGGGAGCACACATAACAGAATTAAACTTTAAAGCATTGGGAGCTGTAGAACAAGAACAGAACTTGATTTTATTCAGAAAATAATAATTTCAGTACATCAGTTATCATTGTGCTGACATGTGTCAGAGATGTGATTTCAACAGACTGGTCACACTGAACATTTGGAAATCAAAAAGGATTGAATCCATGGTTTATTTTATATGAAATTGATACAGGGTTTTCCCTGCATATTGTACTCACACATAGTAATTTAACCAGATGTTTTTACTCTTCTTGGAAGCACAGAAATACTGAAGTTCAAGATAAAGGATATGTTTGTATAGTACATATTTTCTAGGAGCAGATAAGTACAATAATCTGTCATGTTAAAAATAAAAATCTTTCTGTATAAAGAAGGCAACCACTTGCACATTAACCCTGTTAAAGGGAATGTGCTGGAAAGAAAACTGGTCACAATTTATATGTATTTTACTAAAATGTGAGAGCTATACGCTTATGATATTTCTTGGTTACTTTGCTTTGCATGATTAAATATAGCTTTCTCTCAAATTCTGTACTTAGAAAACAAAATAACTTTCTAGAGCTTCAGTATATTCAGTTAAACATAGACTATGCTATAGATCAAAAGCATACAAATAGCATCATTTCACATCACAAAGTGTGCTACTTTGCTAAACTTTCCTGCGTATAAAATGTAGTGACTGTTCTTAAATTGCTGTTGCTCGCTAGTGCCGCCACAGGTAAGCAAGAAGCTTGTGCTTTCAAGCCCTTCTCAAACATATCCCATACATCGCAGGAAAACACTTCCAGCCTGAAAACTGATTATAAAAGGGATGAATTTACCAAAAGGCCAAAGGTTAGGGTAGTGTTGAGGTTTTAAATTAGGCTAATAATAAATTAATATGCAATTATTCAGGTGTTCTAGGTCTAATAATTATTTTGCCAAAAGAAGATATTTTTTAGCTAATATACAAGTTGAAGTGTTCCAATTCAGGCTGTGCATTATATGAATAAAATTTTCTTTAAACTTAACAAGGTGGAAAAAGGTATCATAAAAAAAAAAATTAATCAAGCACAAACCATGACTAGCTAATTCAGATATGTAGAATTAATACAACGACATTAAATAGTCTTACTTTGACTTTATGCTTACTTAAATTTTTGTAGCTCTAAGTAAAATTTCAACGTATTGTATTGTCTCAGCAAATTTTAAGTTGATATGCCTTCCTACTCGCTTCACCATTTTAAAGAAAAGCAAAAGTATCAAATTAGAAGTACTTTAAAGATAAATATAAACTACCACTTGATTTATAGATTTCATCAAATTTAACTGCTGTATTTAGTTGTTAAAGAAATGGAAGATCTTTAGTCTGAGAGAAAGGTCTCAGTTTTTTGTTGTGGATCCTTCTTGAAATGGCAAAGAATCTTGTAGTGAAATTAATTGATAACCTATAGAATGAAAGGATTGGAAGAACAAGAATATGCTTTTTAATTAATAGGTTTTCTATAAACTAGCATCAGGAAAGTTGTACTGGTAGTAAAAGTTGTACTGGTAGTAAAAGTTGTGAGTGGAAAGATTGTGCCGTCTTTCTAGTAGCTGCACACAAGAAGAATTCATCAAAGAATCAGGAATGCAATTTACAACTTGAACTAAGTCAAATTTATTTTGCCTCAGGTTAATTTGTTGGGTACTGGTTATGCCTAGATATCTCCACTTGATTCTTACTTAAAAACTGATATCCTTTGAAACTGTAGCTGATGTGCTAAAAGGGCTTAACAATTTTGTGTGCTGTATCTGGTTGATTCATTGAATCAGTAAAGGACTCGAGAATATCTTAGAATACTCATAACAAAAAAAAAAATCACGATTGCAAATATTATTTTTACAGAAACCCATATAAAGGATCTGACTTTAAATATTGGTAGCTTGTCAATGAAGTTGAGAATTGTATTCTCTCCAACTGTGATAAGGACTTCTTATTTAAGGGCAGGTTGTTATTTTTAGACACTGTTTTGCAATGCAGTGTAAAATTCAGTACAGAAGTACAGTAGCATTATTCAGGAAAGTTTCATTTTAACTGTGGCATTTCCTGTTATTTTGTACCCATAATATTATTTCAGTTAGGTTGGGTTGGTTTTTGTTGTTTTGTTGGGTTTTTTTTAATTTTTTTTTAAAATAAGGTACAGTTCAGAAAGCAAAGCCTTGTACAATTAAAGTTATGCTCTTGATTAAAATTTATTATTTAAAAAAACCCAATGCACTATGATTTAGGATTTTCTATTTTCTAATTTGCTTTACAGATTTTGATTAAAAGAATATAATAATTTTACATGCCACGTAGAAGTTTGGAAATTTTATGCAAGTAGTTTGCTATTTTGGTTGTATTTTCTATATAACACTGATTCTTGGGTGGTCTGCAGAAATGTCTGTGGATACACAGTGCTAGTAC
>JAOEHY010033779.1:1790-16948 GCA_025447955.1 Psilopsiagon aurifrons
AGTTGTTGTGTTGCACACAGTCATTGTGTTGGGTTATACACGGTTGTTGTGTTGCACACAGTCATTGTGTTGGGTTACACACGGTGGTTGTGTTGGATTAGTAACGTGGCAGTACCTGGGTTTGTATGATCATGGATAACCTGGGGTTTCCTGTCTCTGCAGAGGCGCTTTCCTGACTTCTCCTACATCACCCAGAACGGGAGGCTGACGGACTTCCTGGACTGCGTGATCATCAGGTGAGCCAGCTCCCTTCCTTCCTCGGCAGAGCTCAGTTGGGAAGCGGGGAAGCTTTGTGCACTGTCCCTAGCAACCCAAGCGTCTTGTGAGTTGGTCATTGACATTTGGCCATTGGAAAACCTGAAGATCCAAGAACCGGGCAGGCGGATTCTGTGCATCTCCCTTAATCCTTTGTGTCCTTTTGCAGCCACTTCCACCTGGACCATTGTGGAGCTTTACCCTATTTCAGTGAGATGGTGGGTTATGATGGGCCCATTTACATGACACATCCCACCAAGGCCATCTGCCCCATCCTGCTGGAGGACTACAGGAAAATTACTGTTGACAAGAAAGGGGAAACCAACTTCTTCACTTCCCAAATGATTAAAGACTGCATGAAAAAAGTGGTCGCTGTGCATCTGCACCAGACAGTGCAGGTGAGTGATAGCTTCTGCACCCTCCTGGGCTGTGCCAGCGGGGTGGTTGTTGAGGGCAGAGCAGGTTTGGGTTTCTCTGAGGTGTTTGCACTACAAAGCATTTGCCTCTTGGTGCAGGTGGATGAGGAGCTGGAGATCAAGGCCTACTACGCAGGCCACGTGCTGGGAGCAGCCATGTTCCAGATCAAGGTTGGGTGCGAGTCAGTTGTGTACACTGTGAGTATGTACAACTAAATACAGACCCCTTCTAATGCCCTGGATCATTACTTAGAGAGTATTAATGGCTTTCTCCTCTTGCATTAGGGTGATTATAACATGACACCGGACAGACATTTGGGGTAAGCAGGGAGCTGAGTTGCTGAATTGGGGGTATTTCTGTATTCTGTTGATACCAGGGGCTTTCAGCACTGATTCTTCGTCGGGAGACTGGAACATTTAGTGATGTCTTTGGGAAGGGAAATGCAACTTTGAATTGTGCGAGTGAACAGATTACATTGAGTCTTCCACAAAGACCTTCATGTAATGATCTGTATGATCGTATTAATACATCTTTAAGGCTGCATAATAATTGGGCGTCTGTGTTTAAAACATTTTCTGGTCATGGTAACTTCTAAATGTATTTAGTTTTTAAGAGCACCAAACACAAACTGTAATGTTCATTTACTTTTACTGCTATATATGAGAGATTTATATTATTAGTGGTATTTAGAGTATTATTTCAATGCATTTAAAGCAAGCAATAGCCTGGAGAAGATTGGCTTTTCAAAACCTGGAGTCTGTTCTGTGACTTTGGCCAGGCCAATGCACGTCTGCGTACCCGTTCCCTTGTCTGCAGATGAGCCTGTGCCATTCTCCATGGCTCGGAAATGCCAGACGCCAGCTCTTCATCTGACCTCATTCCTCTTGTTCTAGTGCTGCCTGGATTGATAAGTGTCGCCCGGACTTACTAATCACTGAATCCACCTATGCCACAACCATCAGAGACTCCAAACGCTGCAGAGAAAGAGACTTCCTGAAGAAAGTTCATGAGACTGTGGAAAGAGGAGGAAAGGTACTGAGTTTTGATAACCTGAGTGGTGTGGGTTTGCCTTTGTGAAGCTCTCGTTGGCTACTGATTAACTTGCACGCCTGCATGAGACCACTGCATGAAGGCATTTTGATCTTCCCCCATCTGTATCTTAAAATAGAGACTATTGGACACTTAAACTACACCAAGAGGAAACCACACTGAGTTCATGAGGCAGGAAGGGAAATGCTGTGCTTACAGTCTGCAAATACGGAGGGTAAAGGCAAAATTGATCTGCATCTGCCCCCTGAAACATCCTTTTAGTCCTGTAAATTAAGGAACTAAGACTGACTGCTCAATTACTGCTTTTAAACCTGATCAGCAATGATCTCCAGTGTAGCCAGGGCTGTTCACTATCCTGCTGCATGGTGTTCAGCACTGTTTTGTTACCATAAACCCCTCCAAGTGCAGGGAAGGCACACGCTTACCACCCAGTAAACGATGCTTCAGTACCTCAGTTGTGGAAAGGAAAGAGAATTGCACAAAGTGCGAGGGACTTGTTCAGAACTGATAACCATTGACACACAGCTTGGCTTTCACGGACTGTAAATCATCCCTCAATTGCAGGTTCTCATCCCTGTTTTTGCCCTTGGACGTGCCCAGGAACTTTGCATTTTATTGGAAACCTTCTGGTGAGTGCAGGCTCTTTGCATGTCCCACCTCCTTTTTGGCCTGGCAGGTTTCTGTGCCTCTTTTATGTCTCTTCAGTATATTAGATTGCTCTGCAGGTCAGCCCATGCTGGGCATTATGGAATTAACTTCTTTCCATTTGCTTCCCAACATTCCTGACTCTAAAGCAAGTTAACCCTTTGCTTCTCCCCAGTGATTCTCCACACACTCTGCATCAGCTGTTCTTTAAAACATAGACTGCATCTTTGCTGCACTTTTCATGGGAGCAGGAGGAGGGATGAATATGGAACTTGTATATAATGTTTAATTATAAGCATTAGCATTTGGTATTAAACCCCCTAGCAGAATGATTAATATTTGTAATGGAAAGAAGGTGGCTGTAATGGGTGGAAGGAAAATTAGACTAAAGCTACGTTGTAGTAAGTTAACACACAGTGATGTAGCAGTGTTATAATTTGTATACAACTGTTCTATTGTGTAGCTCATTGAGAGTAGGGTATGTGCAGAAAGTTTATGGAGACCTTACAGGTTTATGGAGAGCTTATAGCTTTATGGACTTCCAGCACTGGATTGTCCCCTTCACTGATATCTGGAGCTCTTCTTCCTACAGGGAAAGAATGAACTTGAAGGCTCCAATTTACTTCTCCACGGGCCTGACGGAGAAGGCCAATCACTACTACAAGCTCTTCATCACCTGGACCAACCAGAAGATTCGGAAAACCTTTGTGCAGAGGAACATGTTTGAATTCAAACACATCAAAGCCTTTGATCGGGCCTTTGCAGACAACCCAGGGCCTATGGTAAGTGGCCATGAGCCTTTACAACACAGAATCTCTTACTACTGGCTTTATTGCTGGCAGATTTCTTAGGCAGCAGCTGAAAGAGGAATCTGTTGAGCATGAACAGCGCCAAGATAAAACCATTGGAAGTTAACGCACTGTGGATGCTCACAGAAGTCTCCTAAAAAGCAGCTGACAATTGGACAAAGTGGGAGATGCAGTTAATGTGCTGCAGTGGGTATTGGGGTATTACTGGATATTCTCCACAGTTGCAGGGTCATTATAAATAATGGGGAAACCTATCTTTGAATTGCAGGTGGTGTTTGCAACCCCTGGTATGCTTCATGCAGGACAGTCCCTTCAGATCTTCAGGAAATGGGCTGGGAATGAAAAGAATATGGTGAGAAATCCCGTTTCCTTCAGTGATGTTTTGTATTAATGTGATATATTATATGCATTGTATTATCATATTATATATAGAATCATGGAATACATTGGAAAGGACCTTGAGAACATCTACTTCCAACCACCCTGCCATGGTATATCAAAATATCTAGAGATCATATTACATGTGTTATATTTTATCACATTCGATGCTATTCAGAACATAATAGAACGGAACAGAATGTGACAGAATGTAACAGGATATGACAGAATGCAACAGAAGATTACAGAATCTCACAGAATCTGACAGAATATAATAGAATGTGATGGAATATCATAGAATATGATGGAATCTAACAGAATCTGATGGAATGTAACAGAATCTAACAGAATGTATTAGAATCTGGTAGAATGTAACAGAATCCAAACAGAATATGATAGAATCTAACAGGAAATAATTTAATCTGACAGAATAAATTAGAATATGACAGCCTATAACAATGTAGCAGAATATGATAGACTCTAATAGAATGGAATAGAATATAACAGGTTATTATTATGATAGTGAAACAGAATGTAATAGAATATGATAGAGTATAATAGCATGTAACAGAATATGATAGCGTTTAAGAATATGACAGAATCTGATAGAATATAACAGAATGCTACAGAATGTAACAGAATGATAGAATCTAATAGAATGTAACAAAATAGACTGATACATATGTAATAAATATGATGATATAATGTGAAATCGATTTATATAACATGATATGCTAGACTAGACTGGAATACGGTATAATGAGATGATAGAATGTAGTAGAATGTAACAGATCCCAATAGAATATGATATGTAATGTGGTATGATATCATTCTATTCTATCCTATCATATATATATCATAGTCTATTATATTTGGTTTTATCATGTTGTATCATATTCTAATTATAAATCCTATCATATGCTATTATATTCTATTACATTCTATTGTATTCTATCATATAATCTCATAACCTATTGTAGATCATAATAATATAAAATGATAGAGTATAACCAGTAGAATATGTTATAATAGGATATAATGGGTACATATAATGCTATATTTTATCATACTATATACATTATCATATGAGTGGTTGTGATAAGCACAAATGTTGCAGGAAAGATTTTCCCCTTTACATGACATGAGTCCTGTAGAGAACCAGCCCAGGGCAGAGAATGCTTCTAAGATGGGAAGAACACAAACTCACCTCCACAGGTGCATAATGCTGATGCAGTTATGATAACAACACAGTCCGTGTGTAGAGTTTGGAGTGTTTCTGCTCTCCTCCACAGGTGATCATGCCTGGCTACTGCGTGCAGGGAACTGTAGGCCACAAGATCCTGAGCGGGCAGCGCAAGCTGGAGATGGAAGGAAGACAAATAGTAAGATTGCTTTTCAAGGAGGATCATTTGGGGGAAGTTCTTCAGGACTGGAGGTGGTGGTCAAACACCATGTACATGTAATAGGAATATGCCACATACAGCACTGAAAACACCCAAGGGGCATTTTCTTTGGTATTGGACTGGGGGTGGTGGGGTTCCCCTTTGCATTGCCAACAGTTTGTCTTTTTCTGCCATAAGCTTTTGTCAGGGTGTACTGATACTGATTAATAATTAAGCCCCATTAGTCAGGTAGAAAGTATACATTTTTAGGTAGATGGTGGCATTAAACTGATACCAACTGTCCTTTAGTATTGATGTGTTTTGGCAAATGTGCAACAAGTACTGTGCTCTGACACTGGGTTCTTTGAGCCTTTAAGTTATTAAAGGCTGCTCTGTGCAGCATCACATTCAGTGTCTGCTGACCAGCAGTTCTGACTGCAACCTCATTTCATGGGGATATGAGGCTCATTCCCAATTCATTGGGAAATTCAGTTCTGTTTCCTTCTTTCAACTGAATTCAGTAGGAGTTGGGGTCTGTCTGTGTGTGGTATATGCACTGTTGCAGATACACAGTCTGTGCTTTCTGCTCCCCCGCAGCTGGAAGTGAAGATGCAGGTGGAGTACATGTCCTTCAGTGCGCATGCAGATGCCAAGGGGATCATGCAGCTGATTCGCCAGGCTGAGCCTCGGAATGTTCTCCTGGTCCATGGGGAAGCAAAGAAAATGGAGTTTCTGAAG
Organism: Psilopsiagon aurifrons; assembly: GCA_025447955.1. Lineage (NCBI taxonomy): Eukaryota > Metazoa > Chordata > Aves > Psittaciformes > Psittacidae > Psilopsiagon > Psilopsiagon aurifrons. Next base: position 7,465 of record JAOEHY010033779.1, read on the forward strand.
CAGAAAATAGAACAGGAATTTCGTACGTATGGTGTTGGTACTGAAGGGGGAGCGGTGGCAGAAAGCAGGCAGTAAAGCTCACATGTTTCATAGAATCCCAGCCTGGTTTGGTTTGGAAGGGACCTGAAAGCTCATCCAGTTCCAACCCCCTGCTATGGGCAGGGACACCTTCCACTGGAGCAGCTTGCGTCAAACCCCTTCCAACCTGGCTTTAAATTTAATCCACTGGACCTCAGCGGAGAGTTAGGCATAATGGAAATTACAGGACCAGTCACCCTCTGGAAACTAGTACCCACAGCATATCTTATTTGACAGGTTAAGCCCATTTAATTCTAATGTCCATTTGGACTTGAAGTGTAAGTTGTTCTGAGATGTTTGTATCATTATAGCTCAGCACTTACTGAATTCGTATTAGAATCATAGAAGCTCATAGTCATATTATAAGCCAAGGCAGGCAGGGTACATCTGAAGCTGTAACTTTAGCAACTTCAATTAAGGGGAATGAGCTCTAGGAAAAGAAATAATTCCTTGGAAACAGCTGACTTGGAAAGAATGAGTAGAGAAAGCCAAGAATTCACATTGGATGATTACTTACTGTCTGCAGGTTTCCTTGCAGTATTCTATCAGCATCAGAGGGCAGGCAGTTCTGTTCAGGCCAGCCAGGCTCACAGGGGTTTTGATGGCTCTGGTAAAGGTGCCTGAGCAGCAGTTGTGCCTTGCAGCCTCTTTCAAACAGCTGCAATATTCTTCTGCCACAATCCCTGCTTGGGGATCCCTGCAGTCTGCTCAGGGCTGAAGTGCTGCTCTGGGTTTGGAAACGCTGCAGCAGCCGCTGTCCTTCTGACCCTGGTTCTTGACATTGCAGATGTCAGCTGCTACATGCCTGCCAATGGAGAGACCACAACAATATTCACCAATCCCAGCATTCCCGTGGACATATCCCTGGGGCTCCTGAAGAGAGAAACAGCCATAGGTGACACACTTTCAACTAAGAATTTCATCTCTTGGGCCCTGCCACTGTGTTGTATCAGGTGGAAATAGCCATATATTGGGAACAGCTATGGTGACGTACAGCAGAGCTTCCTGTACAAGAACACGTTTTACCAACATTTAGAGGTTGGGAGGGCTGCCTGCGACACACAGCAGCTACTGTGCTGTGAATGTGGAATCAGCAATGTTTAGTAACACACACACCCCGCCTTGTTTGCTACTCATTGCCCATTGCTATGAAACAAAATCCATGCGAGTTTTTACTTGCTAGGTCTGAGCTGCTTTAATAAACCTTTTTATAAGGTTTATAAAATTGTATACACTTTGTAAATTTAAGAAAATTCTGAAAAATACTCAAGAAAAATGTGAAACCTCTCAAATCAGGAGGTGATGTGGGAAGAGGCAGCTGCTCTGTCACTGAGCATGGCTTCTTCCGTGTCTAAAGGTCTGATGATGGTTTAAACACCATACGCTTTAATAGAAGAGAGATGTAAAACACCAGTCTCTGAACCTCAGTGAAACTCAGACATCCAAACTATTAAATACTATAGCAGGTGTCTGTGTGAAAAGTAAGTACTTCATCATTAACCATGGTCTCCTTCCTTTTTTGGCCTTGGTTTAGGTCTCTTACCAGATGTCAAGAAGCCAAAGCTCATGCATGGCACATTAATGATGAAGGATAATGTAAGTAGAAAGATTCTTATATTAATTTTGGGATCTAAAGAATTGATATAGTACTTCAGGTGGACATTCTGCCACCCCCTTACCTTTACCTTCACTGCCTGTCATAGACTCGTGCCTCGCGGTCACTGCTTGCCTGAGACGTGCTGAGACCTTTCAGAGGTTGAAAGGGAGCGATCTTACCTGCTGGGGTTCACAGTGATGGGCACGTACCAGTGTGCCACAGAGGATGCTCAGAGCTTCACAAACACCTTGTAATGGTTTGTGCTTTCCCTCTGCAGAGCTTCCGCCTGGTTTCCCCCGAGCAGGCTCTGAAGGAGCTGGGCCTGGCGGAACATCAGCTGCGCTTCACCTGCCGCGTCCACATCCAGGACCCGCGGAAGGAGCATGAGACGGTGCTGCGTGTGTACAACCACCTCAAAGGGTGAGGCCAGCCTCACCCCTGGGAGTTTCTCCCCCTTGGGCATGGACTTGTAGCACCTATAGTAAGAATGATAAGCTCAGATGCTGCCTCCTTTCTGGCCCTCCAGAACAACCCCTGAGTTACTAGGAGCAAAGTCTCTGCAGCCCAGAAGACTCAACTGCTCTGGGTTTGAGTCTGTGTAGATCGCATAACCAGAGCAGTGGATACTGCAGTGGATACTGCAGTGGCAGAGGTTGGTCATCACATCCAGCTCCTGGTCTTTACCAGGCTAGGCAGAACACCCCAGATCTTTGCTCCTGTTGGTTTGCTGCTCCTACCTGAAGTTAGAACCATTGTTTAGAGAGAGAGTTATCAAGTGTAGGGTCAAAAAGCTATTCAGTAGCTAGCAGCACATGAACCTTGACCACTTCCTACAGGCTGGTCAGTTTTGAGTAGTCCTTTGCTTGGATGAACAGGGTTCAGCCTGGAGCTATACACACCCCGAGACCCAGAAATAAGTTCTGTAGGAAATGCTACGTGATTAATATAAGCACCAAAATAAGCAAGTTATGAATTAGCCCCATTCTCCACTGTGAACACGTTGGCATTGGGGATTCAGAGGTAAGGGGAGACCACCCTTAAGCCTGTACATATCCTATCCAAACTAAATCCTCTGTCTTCTGTCTTACCAGGGTCCTGAAAGATTACTCAGTGCAGCATCTCCCTGATGGGTCTATAACAGTGGAGTCCATTCTTATCCAAGCCACGGCACACTCGGAGGATCAAGGAACCAAAGTTCTGCTCGTGTCCTGGACTTACCAGGTTGGAATTCTTGAGTACTTCCCAATTTAATTACAAGTTAATTACAATTGTATCCGTGTTTTGAGGACATTACAGTACTCAGCTTCTAATCACTACTGCCATGAAGAGTTTGGAGGTATTTGACATAGTATTTGTTAGGTGTGAAACTTCAAACGAGCAGAAAGCAGGATAACCCAAATTAGTGGTAACAACATAGTCTGAGCTTTCTTCCTTTCAAAAGTGTACTTCTCAGGCTGCGTTTTTAGGCGCTTTTATAGCAAAGAACTGTCTTCTAGAGGGCAAAAAAGAAAAAATCAATGGTTCTATATTCTTTTTCAAGACAAAAGGTCATTTTCCTCAAAAGAGATACCTCAAGTCCAGACACCTGCTTTGCCAAATGGAGTTTTACATTGACATTATGAAAGAACACCCAGAAATACATCTGTGCTGCCTGGACTGCTACCACTTTTGAACACTGCTAACATTAGAATTACTTCAGTCTGTTTCTAGGTACCAGAGTTGAATTTACTGCCCACATGGCTAAATCAAGCAGATGATTGCTCTCATCCTGTTTATCTCTGTTCTGTTCTGTTCTCTCTAGGATGAAGAACTGGGCAGCTATCTCACCTCCCTTCTGAAGAAAGGACTCCCCCAGAGCACAGCGTGAGCCCCCCCGAGCGCACCACTCTCAGGGGTGCTTCAGAGAGAGTCATGTTTATTTTGGTTACACTGTCAATGCTTTTTAATGGCTTTGTTTTAGTAAAGGAATTACAGTGTTGTGCAATGACTGCAGTGCCTGCGTACACCCTTCAACAGCACCACACTGGAGCCCTGGCCAGGGGTCACTACAGCTTTAAAGGCATGAGGACACCTTTTGTGCCGCTCATGCTGTAAGAGATGCGCAACGTTCTCCCCTCCCACAGCTCACCTCCCTTAAGCCCTCAGCAGTGCCCAGTGAAACAAAGAGCTTTCAAAGCATCAACTAAAATGCAGACTATAACAGAGACAAGAGAACAAACCCCTAAACATGCTCTTTACCCAGCAGTGTAACATTTGCATACCCATACTTCCCTCCATGGCAGCTGCCAGCCTGCAGGAAAGCTGCACTCCTGGATGCAGGATCAGAATTAGGCTTTGCCTTTGTGCAGAACATAAAGCTTGTGCTTAGTTGCAAGGAACAGCCCCTCCAGTGCTGGGAGGCTTCTCCATAGCCTATAAATGGGACAAAAATAGCAGTCTCTCATCAAAGGTAAAGGATGTTTGTTCTAATACTGCTGCGGAGCCTTTCCTCGGCTCCATTTACAAGTGCCAGGGTTTGCACTTGTCTTGCCAACCCCATCAAGCACAGGAACTCAGGAATCCTCATTTTCAGCTTTTTAGAAGAGTTCGAGCAGGTTTTCTACTGCTATTTAATAACTCCTTCAAGCTAAAAGCAGAACACAGGACGGGGGAGGTCAGCTACTGACCCGTCATGGAACACAGACGGTGTGTTCCATGGGATTCAAACTGCAGGTAGCAATAAGTAATGCAAGTCAGGCCTGTCCCAACAAATGCATCCACAGAAGCCTTTTTCACAAAGCTTTAGCTCTATTCCAGTGATTTCACATCTGCTCTTGGTTTGATTGCTGCATCCATCTCCTATTGCTGAAGTAGTTCAGGGGTCTGCTTTAGCTGATCAATACAGCCTCCAAATGCAAGACTTGCCTACCACCATGGTGCATGGGTGGTTTTCCATCAACCAAGACCCCAATGTATCCCTACACACATGCTGCTTCTTTTCCAACCCTCTCACCTCTGTCCTTAAGCAGAGTAGCAGCTGCCATCAGAGAATGGGCTCAACATCCATTGTGGAAAGGGAAGTTACAACATCATACACACACAGTCACTGATCTCCCCACACCATTCTGCCCCATGATCCCACTCCCTCCTTCCTTTTAAGGTCTACAGCAGTTCCTGTTCCAATAACACAGCAAAACCCACAAACTGTTGTGGCATTGACAGCTCTAAGTGTCATTTCAGCCTGCAATTTGCACATCTGGAAATGGAAACACAGATTCAGCACATTGCCAGAGCCAGGCTCCCCTCCTGCCCTGGCCAACAAGCCCCAGGACACCTTCCCTTTGCACTCCTCTGCTCAGCAGTCAGTACCATAACACACACATAGAGTTTGGGGGTGGTGTGGGAAGGAACAGAACACACAGTCTGTATCTGTTACCAAATCACATCATCTTCAGTATCTTGTTGGCTTTTAAGCAGTTTATCAGCCCGCCCAGCGGGTTCCTGGTGCCTCTGAAACCCCCAGATGATAAATTCTCTCCACAGTTTCACAGGGTAGAAAAAATGCATCAGTTCCCAGAAGCTGTGCGTTGCTGTTAACAGAAGGGGTGAGACAGGTTAGGTATTGTGCTTAGAATCGCTAACCGTGATGGCTGCACAGGACTGCACTGTGTGAGGAGCTGTGCTGGTATCAAGGACTTCCCTTGATGACCATGTGGCCAGAGCAGCCTGTTCACTGCTGGTCCTGCACAGGGTTAACTGACTGGTAACTACTTGGATCTACCATCAACTAAACCTCTGTTAACAGATGTCCAGCTTGAATCCACGGGTGCACAACCCTGGAAACTCTGTATTCCTTGGGAAGGAGGGATGAGAAGCCCTTATTTGGCTGTGGAATGTAGGCAGAAGCAGTTTGTGAACCCAGCTGGCTCTGGTGTGCCCTCGGGAGGGAAGATCCCTCCAAAATGGGAAAAGCCAAGCAGAACAGCCCTGATGCACTCCAGCAGGAGGCTGGTTTCTTTCACATAACCCTTTCCTGGGCTGCATGGCATTCCAGAAGAGCCCTGTGTTCTCCTACCAACCCAAAGCGAAACAAAAAGGGACCAAAACATCAGTGTACATGAACACAGTGTGTGCTAGGCAGGACTGCAGAGAACGTAACTCCCAGGTACCCTCCTGGTTGGACAATAATCAAGCTGTTAGGCACCTCCCTCCAGCATGGGCTTGATGTAACAACCCTGTAAGAAGAAAGGGTAGGTTTACAGGTTTGGTTTTGAAGGAACAGTTTGAAAGATGAACCCTGTACTTTGAGTAGCTCAGTTGATTCCATCTCTATTTCCCATCTCTGCTTCTCTGATGCAGTTTATATACATAGGAGGACTCCCCAAGTTTCTGGTTACAGATGGTGTACACCACTTGAGATCTGGATCTGAGCTTGAAGTTGAAGTGCCACTGCCTGCTGGAGGAGTTGAGGTAGTACAGGAGAGGGTTAAGGCAGCAGTTGAAGCTCACCAGGGCCAGGGTGACCTTGCGCATCTTGTAGATCAAGTTGGCAAATGCCTTGTTCTGGATGACCTGGATTCTCATCAGGAAGTGGAGCAAGTGAGTGAGGTGATAGGGGAGAAAGCAGAGAGTACAAATGACCAGGATGATGTAGATGGTTCTCAGGGCCTTCCTCTTGTGAATGCTGCTTTTGATGCAGGAGATCCTCTTGGCAATGAGAGGGTAGCCAATCAGAATGATGGAAAATGGGATCACAAACCCAAAAACCAAGGCCAGGATGTTGTAAGTTGTCATGCGGGAAGTCCAGCTACTGGTGGCAAAGTTCTCAAAACATGCTACTGTGTTCCCCACACCCCTGTTGTGGAGGGGACCACCGAGGATGAGAGGGACCATGATGCTCAAAGCGACCGCCCAAAGCACTGTGACCACCATCATGTAATGGATGACCTTGATCTGGATGTAGGTGAAGGGATGCAACACCGCGATGTAGCGGTCCACACAGATGCAGGTGAAAAAGGCGATGCTGAGGCAGATGTTGATGTAGTACAGAGTCCCAGTTACCCTACAGGCTATGTCCCCAAAGATCCAGTTGTTCCCATTCAGGTGGTAATGAATTTTGAAAGGCAACACACACACAAACAAGGTGTCCACCAGAACGAGATTCATCAGGTACACATAGGAATGAGAAGTGTGCTTTACCCTGCAGGACAGCAGGTACAGAGCCAACACATTCTCTATCAGTCCCAGCACGAAGACGAAGCTGTAGATGACAGTAAACAAGGAATACTGGAAGTCTGCTTCCAAATGTAATTCTGCACTGGAATTGGCATTTGTCTCATTGGAGACTCCTTCAGTCCAGGAAATGCCTGCCATGATTTCTGCTGGAGAGACATCCAACATGGGGTATGAGTCTTAAACCACCCCTTACCCTCAGGAGGTTCTTGTGTCTGATTTCATCTTGAGTAAGAGCTGAAGCCTCTCAGCAGCGATGTGAAACCTTGGTGATATCTGTGCTTCAGGGGTCTGTTCTCAGTGTGTTCAGGTGGGAGGCGGTGTGCTGGAAGGGAGAATAAATGACTTAAACCACAAGCATTTGAAGTTTGCACAGCAGCAGAGTATTCACTGGCATTAAATTGATCACAAGGTGGCAATGCTGAAATACCAGAAGTAGCAATGCTGAACTGTTTTACCTTGTGCTGCAGTTTTATAAAGAGCATGTGTAGAACCTTCCTGCTTAGAATCAGTGTTTAAAGCACAGAACAGAAACAGGTAGTTGGCGTAGTGTAAAGGAATAGGTTGTGTGTCTGAAATACAGGAAAGAGGTGCTGTACGAGCAGACTCCTCATCCAGGCCACTCACATCATGCAAGCAATGCTGCTCCAGCAGAGCAGTTTCTCTCCATCAAAGACGTTTCAGTAACTGAGCCAAACACAGACACCTGAACAGAGGCCCCTAAAGAAGAAATTAAACCCAGCTACAATACACACAACGTTCCCAAACTGAGCCATGGCCAGCACAAACCCACAAAGGTTGCTGGGTGCTTTCCAAAGGAAACTGAAATCACACTTCCTCCCAAGAGTTGTTTATCTGGTGAAGTCAAAAGCACCCAAAATATCTGAAAGATCAGAAAGGGAAAAAAATAAGGTTTCACTTTACGTAGGCAAGTGCACATATGTGCTTACATGGGTCTTGCACCTCATAGCAAAGGGGTTGTACACACACAGGCAAACTAACACAAAACCAGGCACAGGTCAGCTGTAACTTAAGCAGCACTGGGATTGAAAGAACCTTTATCTCTGGGTTTTGCCAGAGCAGGAGCCACTGAACATCCATCTTGTCTAGTGCTACGTAAAGCCTTGCAACTAGGGAAAGAGATGGGCTGTGGAACCATTAATGGGGCAGGACAGGCCCAGGGGATGGGTTGGCTGCTGCTCCCTACAAGTCAAGTTGTTTACAAGTCACTCTTCTACCCTGTCCCAAACAGTCACATACACGCTGCAGGACCCCACCATGCACATCCATCTGTTTGAGAACACTTTTGCTCTAAGAGGCAATACAAGTGAGAGAGTCTATAACAAGCAGGTATTTCCCAAGCACACAGTCACTTCCACCTCTTATAGTAATGTACCCTTCACTCACCATGTTAAAAGCTACTCTGATCAGTCCCAAATGCAACTTTGCCTCCCCAGGGCTGTTTTGGTGGGGTTTGTCTGGGTTTTTGGGGGGCAGGGGAGGACTGTTATTTCTTCCAGACAACCCAAAAAGCATCACTGAACTATTTCTGCACAAAGTTATTTGATTTACAAAACCATACAAAAGCCTACATCAAAGTTTCCACTGGATTCTGAGTGCATTCAATTATTAGAGATGTTTGCATAGAAAACCCAAGCTTGAGTCTTTGAACTCTGCTCAAGTGTGAGGTTTTTCTGGCTTTAATTTTAAAGCATCACTGTCAAGCAATCAGACACAGAGATCTGCCCCTGGACTGGATGTCCAAATTGCATCAACTGAATAGAATTAGTAATGCAGCAACATAAAAAGGAGAAGAATGCTAAATTCCCCTCAATAACAAGTCTTAAGTATTAATGATGGACATGACAGGAATGGCTCTGAGTTTGCACAGAAGTTCCCCACTGCTGGTACATTCTGTGATGCTAAGAGAGCACATTCTTTAATTAAACATCTTCAGGTTATTTTTAACAGTAGCTCTGGGATTTAAAAAGCAAAGCAAGAGCTGACAACAGTGCTGTGCTAACTGCAGAGTCAGCCAGTCTGCGTCTGGGCCACTGCCTCCACAGCTGAACCTGCTGCTCACTCACTGGATTTGGTAACAAGTCCAAAGAGTGACAGGTTTTTATTGTAATCAGAAGCTGGGACACATTTCCAGACACATCCCAGAGCAGGGATTTTTGTACCCTGACTATCACAAAGCAGCCATACCTGAGCCTGCAGCAGCAGCTGGCTTCATTAACGCCCAAACAACAGGAGGATTTGGTTTGGTTTTCTGTCCTAGAATAGATTTAGTTAGAAAGATGACTTACCAGAGCTCAGATCGTCTTATCTCACACCAAAGCTGCACATGAGCACACTCAGCTCTCTGAAGAGTCCTCACAACTGCGAGGTCACTGCTGAGCTCTTCTGCGTAGGGTTGTAACACCAGAGCACGCTGCCCTGCAAGATGCACTGCAGAGCTCTGCTATGTTGCTCTAGAGAAAGAAACCACAGGAAGCAAAGACAAAGAGCTGTCACTCAGCTCCAAGGCAGAGCACTTGCCCCCCTCCCAGAAGCAGGAGGGCACATCCCATGGCCAACACCAGTGTGGGCTTTAGT